>PVKA01003462.1:75075-109704 GCA_004027165.1 Ctenomys sociabilis
TTTTTTTTTTTTTTTTTTTTTTTTTTTTTTTTTTTTTTTTTTTTTTTTTTTTTTTTTTTTTTTTTTTTTTTTTTTTTTTTTTTTTTTTTTTTTTTTTTGTATTTTAGGACAGGGTCTACGGGGTCTACAGGGTCTCACTGCATAGATTGGACTTATAGTGGTCCACCTGTTGACAGCCTCCCAAGTGCTGGGATTACAGGTGTGTGCCACCCTGCCCAGTCTCAGTCTCACCTCAGTGTACCCCGTGGGCGGGGCCACACAGCAAGCCTGGGGATGAACTCCTGGCCCCTGCCTCTGCCTAAACTGGTGCTTTAGTCTGCTGAGCTATTTGGCCAGCCCTTCCGATTTCAGTTTTGGTGCAGTAAATTTATCTGATAATGAGTAATATTAAAACAGTAGAATTGGACAAAAACCTTGAAAATGAACAACTACAGGAGGAAATAAGATAAACAGAAAATAAGTATATACTAGCTATGAAATCCAAATCCAAGGATCTAAGAGGAAGCAGAATGTCTCAGTTACTTTTCTCCCATTGCTGGGACAAAATGTCTAACACCCAGGATCAAGGAACGAAAGATTTGTTTAGCTCAGTTGGTAGAGGTTTCAACCGTACTGAGCAGGCTCTAATGTAGAGTGGCCCATGGCACAAAGCAGCAGTTCATGGCTGTGCAAGACAGCACAGAGAAAGAGGAGCAGTGGCTGCAGAAGCGAGCAAGCCTCTCTCCCTTCCTTACATTGTATTCAGACTATCGGCCCCAGGGTGGGCGTAGCACCCACACTCATAATCCCAGAATCAGATCCTGAATTACTCACAAACTCTAGAAGCCTGCCACAACAGGTTCTTGAGGCTTTGGGGGTGGGAAACAACCAGACACAAACCATAATGGAAAAATGACCTAACATTTATTGAATCCCCTATAGCTGTGTCATTCATCCCATTTTACAGTCAGAATGCTCTTCAGTTTAGCCAATGGGAGAGGTCTGTGGGAGGGAAGAAGACAGGATAGACAAGGCAGTCCTGACCAGCAGGTGGTGGTCAGTCTGCTAACAGGCCTATGAACGAAAGAGATGGACACAGACAGTGAGTCCTGGCACAAGCTTGGATATCTGCCCCTAGTGGTGCTTCACAGTATTGTTTTAAAGATTAAATGTTCAGATAGTGCACATGAAATGAGCTACCAATTTTCAAAATGTATAAATTTCAAAAATTATATAATTATATAAATGCACAACACTTGTTTTATCTTTATGAGACTATATTGTAGTAGGAGAAGTTATATGATTTATACAAGATTAATAATAAATTGTGGACTTGTGAATGAACTTGAATTTCTGCTTGCACTTTACAAGATTATTATATTTGAATCAAGAACTGTGGCTCAGTCAGTCCCGTGAAATTTCCAACTCGAGGCTCCACTGGGCCACAGGCAAAACCACTGTATTCAAGCTGCAGGCCCCAGATTAAGTATAAATTTGAAAACCTTAGCACTGTGGCTTTTATCTCTCTTACAATAGAAAAAGCTATTCCTGTCTTTCCTTTCCCCATGGAACTGTAATCCAGAAATTCCATGGAATGACTTTAAAGCATCTAGAGGCTGATTTTGAGAACAGGCTTATCATGGGAAAACTGATGTAAGAAAACTGCATGTATTTAAAATGTACAAATTGATGGATATATATATATATATATATATATATATATATATATATATATATATATATCCCATGCATCACAATCAAGAATATATACATTATACCTAAAATTTTCCTTGTATACTTTTATAATTCTTCCTTCTAGTCCTACTAACACAATCCTTCTCAACATGCCTGATTTCCATGAAAGCATTGATTTGCTTTGTGTTGCTATAAATTAACTTGTATTTTCTAGGATTTCATACTCATAAAATCATCACACATGAGTTTTGTGATTGGAAATTTTTCATACAGAATATTTTTTGAGGTTCATTCTTATACTTGGATATTTTAACAGTTCAATTCTTTTTTTTTTCCTTTTCTGAGTGCTACGTAATTGTATGGTTATATCACTATCAACTTTTCAGCAGTCTGTTAACAATTATGTTTTGTCCAAACATAACACTCATGTTTTTAATAGACACTATCTTAAAACAATGCTCCATAAATATTTTTGATTTTCTGAATGGTTAGGGCTTCCCAATTAAGAACACTGAGTGGTACTTGGCTTAAGGAATGACTGAAAAATAACTATAAAGATTAATTGTCAGAGATTTCTATTTGAAAGCATAATGAACCTAGAAATAGGATGTCTTTTACCAAAAGAGAATTTGCTTACATGCCATACAGTCTAAAGCAAATCTCCTCCACTCTCCAAAATACATTGACCGACTACTTTCTGTAAACTCGGATATTCTGAATTTTGCCCTAATTTCCTATGGATCAAACCACTGTCCTTCCACAGAGGCACTAGCTTCTCACTCTCTCTATGTTTTGGGGTGCTGAGTTACAAGGAAATGAAATTAAAATGAGTGCACAACTGACCTATGCTTTTGTCTAATAGCTTTGTATTTCCTATCAGGGTCCATAAAAAATGTAGTTATAGAAGCCTAACTGACATACCCTTTCATTTCTCTTGAATAAATACTACCTAACAAAGAAACAGCTAGATGTTATGTTGAAAATATGTTTAATTATTTAAAAAATTGTCCCAGTATTTAGAAAGCAGTTGAATGATTCTCACCAGCAATATATGAAGGCATCTGTTTTCTTCACATCCTCTCTGACCATTAGTGCTATCTATTGCATTTACTTTATCCATCCTAGTAAGTTTATCTAATTCAGCACTGGGAATTTTATTTGCATTTTCCTAACAATTAATCATATTGAATGTCTTTTATTCTGTGCCTATTTGTCATGGATAAATCCTAATGATGCTTCTTTTTAATTATTTAGCCCTATTCAAAATTATTTAAGTTATATTACTTTAATATTGGGTTGAAAAGTTTCTGTATATACCTGACATTATGAGGCTTTTATGGGTTTATTTGTAAAATACTTCTCACAATGCTACTTATATTTTTATGGTTAAAACTGTCTTTTGAAAAGGTAAAATTTTAATTACTACAAAGTCAAACTTACTAACTTTTTCTTTCATAAATACATTTCCATGATATTTGAATTCTGCTTCAAAAAATCTTTTTTAGGGGGTGAGGGAGGAACAGGGATTGAACTCAGGCCCTTGTGCTTGCCAGGGAAGCACTTATTCTACTGAGCCATCTCCCTGGCCCCTTAAAAAAAATCTTTTCAAACCCTTAGGTCACTGTTTTTCCAAAATTTTCATCAGAAGTTTTATAGATTTGTATTTTAAATTAAAGTATAACTTCAAATATATAGTTTTTATTCACTACAAAACAGAACTTTACTTATATCGCCTTTTTCATTTGGTTTTGAAAGAGATGGGTGTTTCATTGCCATTCAAATATTATAGGTGTGTGAATTCAACAAAATAGTCCAATATAGTCAATATTCCACAATATTAGTGGGTTATCTGTGGACACGGCTATGTCAGAAGTTGTGGACTTGAGCCTTGTACAGCTCAGCATATTAACACAGCTTTCCTTTTTATGCCTCATGTTTATACTTTTCTGATAAATGATTAAGACTAAGATAAAGACCTATATAACAAAAAATGTAACTTTTATATCTGACAAGCTCAGTCAAATCCTCTCAAGATTTATTTACCCTGACACCATGTACAGCAGTTTGTAGATCTTTTGTCAGTGTCAGCCATGTGGATGAGTCACGGCCATTGCTTGACCAGTTGCTCTCTAGGAAAGCCTGAGAGAATGTTTTCTCTTTGGGTGACTCTCCTTAGGCCCACTATACAACATCGATCATCTTCCTCTGGAGCCCCATAATCTTCTTCAACAGAAAATTTGGGACACCACTGAGTTATAGGATATTACATTACAGATTCTCTTGTGTCCTGAGTCTCCACTGACCTTGAAAGGCTAGGGTCAAAATACTGGCTATCCTGGTAGCCCTTCTTTTTCTCTAATTTTTTGGTCTGAAAACTTAAGTCATTAACCTTCCATAAGAGAATCTTCATGATATTATTACCTTACAGCATAGGCATTGAGCTTAATATTGCTATCTGTCTCAATATCAAATGCCTTAGACATAACATGGAACAGGTATTTTCCATCAATCATTGATATGCTAAACTTTAAATCCCTATAGATTGTGAAAAAATTAAAAATTGAAAAATAAAATAATAAAATATAAACAATTACACATGCATATATATCTGTATATACAAAATAGGATAGATACACAGCTACTTTCTCTTAGTTTAATGAGAAGAAAGATTTGTACTAATAGTGTTTGGACAGGATATCATGTCTGCACCTTGTACTATGAATAAGTTACTACAAAGACAACAATATGCCATGTATTGATTGTTGTAATTGTCCTACTAACCTGTTTTTGAAACTGTCCCATTGCTATTTCCTTCTCAATAAATTAATTTAAAATATAAATATATTTTTAAATATGGTATCATATGGATTCCTGTTCATTGCTTTTCCAGATTGTTCTAATTATTGCAAGGTTACTCTTTCTCCATTGAATCTTTATTAAAAATGCATTGTGTATATGTATGGAGTCTCTTTCTTAGCTCTCTTTACCCTTCCATCTACCTACTTGTGTATTTGGTTTGTGATACACCATCTTGCTAACTGTAGGATTATAAATGTCAGAATCAAGTAGTGTTAATTTTCTAATTTTGTTATTGTTCATCAACCATGTTTTGCTTATTTTGAGAGCATTCTATTCCGTATGAGTTTTAGAAGTAATTTCTCAGTTAGAAAGAAATATTGCTGAGATTTTGAGTCAGACTACATCAAATCTATGTACTTATTGTGATTTGATGTTTTAATAATAATTGAATCTTCTGACCCACTGACACATTGTACACCTACATTTACTCAAGTCTTCAACTTCTCTCAGCATTGCAATATAGCTTTTAATCTCTAGGCTGATATAACCTCTATTGTGGTTTTGGTATTTTAGTTTTGAGTTTCAATTTTGGTTTCATGTTTTCATATCAATTATTTTTTCTTCAACATTTTCCCTTATTTTTTCTCCATATCATTTTAAGTAGTTTCAATTGTGTAGTTTCTAAATTTATGCATCTCATCTTCTTCAATGTCAAATCACTGTATTTATATCTCAGTGTATTAATTATATAAAGTGGTTTACTTCAGATATTGTTTTCCTCTTTAGCAATTGAGTATGTGCCTGTCATAGCTTTCTCATTTCTACTTAAGGTTTTGAAGATGTGATATACAGCTAATAACTGTTCAATGTCCTCGTTGTTTTACATCCACCTTCTAGTCTATTGATTTTTGCCATTCCTATGGATTGCATTTGGCAAATTTATCATATGTCTGATAATACTTATTCTGGATGCCACATATTATGAGTTCTATCTCACTGTATACAGGATATTTTTAGGTTTATATGTCATTCTTGTGTACTTTTTGGAGGGATACAGTTAAATTGGCAATAGTTTGCTGCTTTTATGTCTTGCTTCTTAAAATTGTTATGGCAAGGGAAGAATAGCATTTAGCTTAAAAATAATTATTTTCCTGTCTTGAGTTTAGATGACTTCTACTTTATTCACTTCTTTATGACTGGTAGAAAACAAATGACAATTTAAGGATGTCTGATTTCTGTAGACATCTCTTGTTTTTGCTACTCTGTGTCAGTCAGCTCTCTATCAGGACAACACATAGCTCAGACAGTCAACTAGAGAGTTTCTTTTTGGAGGTTCCAGGTCCTGACCACTCTGTCTTGTGTTTTTCAGGGCACTGGTGAAGCAGCACATTGTGGAAGAGTGAAGGCAGGATTACACATGCTGAGTTCATGACCAATATGTGGAAGACACAACAAGGGAGAGACCTGGGCCCATAGTCACCTTTAAGGCCATGGTACCAGTGAACTGAAAGTCTCCTGCTAGGCCTTACTTAAATGTTCTGCCATCTTCCGACACTGCCACTCTAGAATAAGACTTTCTCACCCTGAGAGACACTTAGAATGTAATTTGTAACGCACTACCTCTACTTAGTGGTGTCCTTCAACCAGAAGGGTGACACTATCCACCTTTGTCCCTTCTCCCCGAGCTGAACCTGGAAATTACTTCAAGAATGTAGCCTGACACAACTAGAAGGAGAACCTTGTTTTTTTCCACCCTTACCTAGGTCCCAGTGCCTTAATTCATTGTTTCTTAGACTGTGTCCAGGTTTTGTTGTTAGTGCTCTCAGCAGATGATAGGGCATTCATCCCACTTTAGAACAAGAAGTTCCCTCTGGTCTATTTTCTTCAGAGAAGTTTACAATGTTAAAAGCAATCTCACTATTTTATAAGAACTACTGCTGCTCCAAATATACATCACCGTAGCTCCAGATCTGAAGAATAGATATCAAGTCTGTATTTGCTTCTGAATTGATATTGAATGTCTCAGCGTCAGTCAGTGTGTACTCTGAAACAGTCTCTGTGGGTTGGAGGATACTGTGTTCTGCCTGAAACAGCTGGCACCTCTGTCAATGAGAAAGCAGGTGCAGGGGCCAGGGGTTTGATCCCAGGGCCTGCTGTGCTGGACTCGCCCCTGGGGCGCGCTGAGTCGGCAATTGAGACTGGGTGTGGTGGTGTGTGCTTGTAATCCCAACTCTTCGGAGGCTGTAAACAGGAGAATCACTATGAGTGTGATCTAGTAGTGAGACCCTGAACACCCTCTAGACCTTTCCCTAAAACATAGGAAAATAAAAAATAAAAATAACACTGTAGAGACTGCAAGTCAGTTGGAGATGCTTCCTTCGAACATAACCACCTGCTATTACTAGAAGGGCAAATGGATGACTAATGAGAGAGCTAAATTAATTCTCTTCCATTATTATAAAACATTCTTAAAGGTCATAAATATATATTCTACCCTATCAATAAATATTCTCAGTACCAAAAAGTTACACTAAGAATAATGATGACTCTGCTTAATCTTTGCCCTATGCCAATAGTCACATGATATTTTCAAATTATATAATTTTTCAGGACCTCTTGCTTTCAGTATTTCTTTTTTTAAAACACATTTTAATTTATTTGTTATAGGGTCTCAATGGGCAGCTCAAACTCATAGTGATCTTCCTGTTTTCAGCCTCCCCAGCACTGGGATTACAGGTGTAATCCCATACTGGGTCTCGTTGGCCAGCTCAGTGCACCCGGGGGTGAGCCCGCACAGCATGCGCAGCTGAGAGTCAAAGATCCTGTGTTTGCCTAAGCAGTGCTTAATCCACTGAACTACTTACCCAAACCTCAACTCTGTCAAAGAAAGAATTTATATTAAAGAGTAGAGATATGAAAAAACAGACCCTTTGCCAGTAATTTTGAAATTAAATCTCATCTTAAACTACTTTAATCAAGGTTACTGATTCCAGGTTAACCAACGATTTTCAGAGTTTCCCAAGCATTGAGCAAATTAGATGAAAGTGTATGTCCTAGCCCCTTGTGTTTCTACATGACTTGTGAGGAGAGAGATTTACTCAAATCTAAAATAAATCTAAGATTGTGTTTTTTCCCATCAAAGTACACATTACGTATTTCTCAGTGTCCTTGTCCAATTTCCAGAATTTTCTTGAAAAAGGATCACTGTAAAACTATAACTAAAAGTGCTATTTAATATACGTTTTTGTTTTTTGCTTTTTGCCATGCCAGGGATTGAACTCAGGAACTACACTTGCTAGGCAGGTGCTTATGCCACTGAGCTATCTCCACAGCCCCTATATATTTTTAAAATTCTATTTATTTATTTTTGTTTATTTTTTTAACTTTCTGCAAAGCTGTATTCCAGAAGGGCTCAGTTCTTCTTGGTAGCTGCCTTCCTCATGGCGGCCAGCCCTTTGCTCAGCTCCTCACGCTTCCTATCGTCACAGATGTACATCCCCACCCTTTTATTGATGAACTTGAGGGCTCATTTATCCTTGGAGACTTTGAGCAGCTCCATGGTATGCTGCTTGTAGAGGGCAAAGCTGCATGCCTCCCCAGTTGTATCCTGCATGAACTTGGTGTGTTTGGTGAGACATCCATGCCGGCGGCTGTTCCTCTGTTTGCTCACTCTCTTAGTCATCTTGTGGCTCTTGTTGAGGCCCATGGCCATGGGATATCATAGGATCAAGGTTACTGTTCTTCAGTGGTTGCTGTGGTCTACTTGTGTTTTTAAAAGAATAGATGAATAATAAATAATCATGCAACTTACATAGAATCCTTTCCATCTGCCAACTCCAGCTGTTCAAAATGATGTGAAATTCATTTTAAAACTATTGGAAATATTAGACTAAGAGTTCTTTAAATCAAAGATTATACTGATTTGTGACAAAAACTCATCACTCAAAATGTTTTTAAATGCAGGGAATGGAAATATTGTAGCCTAAATGGGATTATATATTCTTGGTTTTTATAACAGTAGAGTGCCTACAGAATGCCCTGATGGGGGTCATGTCACTGGATATGTTTAATTTCTACTTGGATTACTTTTTCTTACAAGTCCCTCTCATTGCAGAAAAGTATAATTATCTGATGTTTGAATATCTTTTTTGGGGGGTCAGTTTCCATTTGTCCTCTATTATTTTCTTGCAATATTGGTTCTTTCAGGAAAATGACACAGTGGCTCAGCAAGTTAAACTGACTATCCTTTTCATTCTGAAGGCTAAATCAGTGCCATCTCTATGGTTGTATTTTTTATTTTTCATCTTGATTGTATGATTGCAGTTTGCTTCTATGTACATTTTAAGTTACTTAAATCACTTTCCAACTTTCTAGAAAAGTTTTTATTTATAAGATTTTTCCATCTACATGTATACAAAAACAAGAAGTTTGAATACCAGTGGGTGAAATACTTATAATTTCTGTATCTGGCTTCTCTCAGCTGTCTCTGTGATATAATTATATTTTTCAAGATAGTTTTAGAAACTTTCCTTATTTACATCCTCACAGTGTCAGTTGCACTGTGCAGCTGTTACTGAGAAACTAACACATAACCTCAAACAGATTATACTGAACTGTGACAAAGACTCGTCACTCAGAACATTTTTAAATGACAGGGAATGGAAGTATTCAAAGTGATTTTTCAATGAATTGAATGTAAAAATTAAGTGATCAGAGTTGAAAGAAGAGACCTCTATTCTCCTGCAATGAGTTAAATACTACACTATATTTTCCATGTAGATGGAAACTCTGCAATGAGTTAAATACTACACTATATTTTGATTAAAAAGTTGCTATGTTTTGAACAGAATTGTTACTTCTAACCCAGACGAAAACAGGGCAAAACTTTGCTTTATCACTTGAAACAATTAACAAATAGATGGCAGACAATAATATGTCAACATAGAAATGCAACACCGTGACTCCGAGGAGATAAGAAATAAGGTGATCCTGACTAAAATAAACAAGGTGATCCTGACTAAGGCCACAAGACCTATTCTTATTCATCTGTGGCCTAAGGGGAGGAAAGCAGGCGTGGCTTTCAGAGTCCACAATTGGGGGACAGGGTGATGGCTCAGAGGACTAGGTGCTTCCCTGGCAAGCACAGTGGCTTGAGTTCAATCCCAGGTTTAGGAAAAAAATTAAATAAATAAAGATAAGAGTCCACAATTGAAAGGAAGAAGGCAAGAGGCATGGAAACCATGGCAGATAGAGTTTCTATGGCAGAGAAGCACACACTACAAGAGAACATTTTAAGATGTTAAGAATATATATACATCCTCTGTGATATATAAAGACACTTAAAAACTCATCAGCAAGAAAAATGTCCAATTCTTAAAAAATAGTTTAAAATTTTTAAATATGCTTTTTTTGTTTGTTTGTTTGTTTCAGAGCCGGAGATTGGACTCAGGCTCTTGTTCTTGCCAGACAAGCTCTTATTCTACTGAGCCATCTCCCCAGCCCCAAGCATACTGTTTTGAAAATGTATATTACTCCATGATTGCAGTGTATAATGATGAGATTCACTGTAGTTAAGTGGTAGATACACTTAAACATCTCAATCCTTTCTCCACCATTACTCTACACTTTTCTTTTTTTGGCAGCATCAGATTAATTTCTTTACATGCTCTTATAAAGTTAATTATTATACAAATAGATTAACAACAAGATTAAGAGACTGTCTTAATTACTCTTCTCTCATTGCTTGGATTAGTGACTCATGTGAGCTCTTTCAAAGTGAGTGATACCTATCTACAACATCAAAATTCAGGAAGAAAATGTTTGTTTAGCTCACAGTTATTGGATATTTTAGTCTATACTCAGCTGGCTCCAAGGAAGAGTGGCACATGGTAGAAGGCAACCATTTATGGTGGTGGCAAAGAACAAGACAGAAAAAGTAGTGGCAGCAGCTCAGGCAGCTAGCTAGCCTCTCTCACCTACCTGCAATGTAATGTACAATATCTGCCCCAGGGAACACACACCCAGAATCCCAGCATTGGATCAAGAATCAATCACAAATTCCAGAAGCTGCCCCATGACTGCATAAGGCTTCATGGGGACAACTAGACACAAACCAAAACATTCCTCCCCTGGACCTCCAAATACTCATGCACATCCCCTTATGCAAAAGACGTTTTAGTCAATCTCCAAAAATTGCCAGTTTCAACAGTTTCAGCACTGCTGAAAAGTCAAAGTCCCAGTGATATAGGGGAAGTGAAACACTCAACTTAAAAAGTACCTGGACAAGTTCGTGTTCTCTAAAACAGAAGAAGGAATTTTAGGAACAAACAGAGGTTCAGCACAGACTATATCTACTGGGGGAAAGAAAGGTTCTGTCTGAAAGAGAGACAGAAGGGGAACCTGAGAAGGTTGTCCCCAGGAAACTGTCACTTCCAGGAACTTTTATAGAGTAAAACTATGTGGCGAGGCAGGCCTAAGGTAGTGAACATGGGAACTCACTTAGATGGGCATGAGTTGGGACAAGACTACCAGTGAGATTACAAACACTATTACTCAGGTAAAATTGATCAAATCTAGTACCAAATGAGGAAGCGAGTCACATAGCAAGTGGGCATGAATATGGGACAGGATCTCTTCCTTTTGGGGGTTGGCTTAGTGACTCATTTGAACTCTTTCAATGTGAGTGATACCTATTTAGAACATCCATCTATTATTCCCACTCCTAGGGAAGTATGTTGCTGCATTTGTTTACTTTTGTCTTGATGTGTGGCTCAAAGAAAGAGTGTTTGTTTCTTCCAAAGTTGCAAAGTCACCTTGTCTTCCATATTGTCTCCTTGAAGATCTGGGCCACTTGGACTGTCTATAATATTTGTATATAATTTAGCTGCCTAAATACCTAGTCTCTTCCAAGATCTAAGGCAAGCTCTTAGCTATGAACTCCTGTGCAAATAAAGTTAAACACTTTCAGCATTCAATGGTACAGGATAAACAGCACCATTCCAAAAAGTACACATAGCAGGATACTAAACACTGGAACCAAAGCAAGTCCAAAATCCAGAAGAGCAAACATTAAGTCCCGTAGTTCCATGTGGAACATCCAAAGCTATCTGTGGCACATAGTAAATTCCATGTGGCTCTGTCCCAATGGCAATTCTGGTGAAAGTAGCTCCTGTGGCTTCTCTCTCAGACCATATTTTCTCCCTTCTTATGGTTTCCTTTAGATTGTCCATGTCCCTGGATTTTCCATACTACAGGGTTTTCACTGAATAGGCTTCACAGCTTTACACATTTCCCTCTCTAGGGCACAATGCCTGGTCTCCCAGGCCTTCTGATATATATGGAAGCCTTTTTAACCTCAGAACTTCCACATTCTGAATGTACCTAAGACAAACACCATATAAATGAAAACAAGTTCTGCTGCCTGCTGGAGCGGTGGCAAGGCTTTTTTCTTTCTTGACTGTAAGGTTCAAGTGCCTGTATTGCTGAGCACTCTGATCTTGATTCTAAAGATCAAATTCTCTATGTTGGTGCCATTCTGGAACCCAGGACAGTTTCCTGGTATGCCTACTGCTGCCACCATTCTGGAACATGGCGCTCTGTGGATTTTTCCTTAAGGCAAAGTCTCCCTTGCAACTCTGAGGCCTTCCAAGGATAGAGACCTTCCACCTTCAGTGGATACCCTCAGACCAGTCTTTTGATTCCCTTGTTCCTTCATAGCAGTAGAGATCCTCTCAGCTGTATCTTCACATTCCATGGCATTATCAGAGCTTCCTTTCTGGCCAAACTCACAATATTTTAAATCATCTTGCTGGGTTCTTTATTCTTGATTCTGAACATAAATCTAACTAAAAGCACCCAACAATAGCCATGCCTCTGTCTGAATATTTGGCTGCTTTGCAATTTCTTTTTAAAGATTTAAAGAGTCCAACATACTTAATCTCAGCTGCATGCAAATTCTTTGGACAAGAGCAAAACTCAGACAAACTTTCTATCAATCCATAACAAAAGTCATCCAGGGTCTAACAAGCAATGTAGTCCTTCTTCTCAGCAGAAACCTCAGCCTGGTCTTTACAGGTAGAATTTCTATCAGTGTTCTGGTCTAAGCTCCAACCAGAATCTCCCATACAGAACAGTGGAAGCTATTCCAGCACCTATCTTGTAGGCAACATCTCTGAACCCTTCTGATCTCTTACCATAAACAATTCTGAAAGGATTGTAATCCACATGATTTGGTTTAGCCACAGCAATGACTACAATTCTCTGGTACCAAATTCTATCTTAGTTACTCTTCTCTCATTGCAGGGACAAATACCTGACACTCAAAATTAGGAAAGGAAAGGTTTATTTAGCTCAGTTACTGGAGGTTTCAGTCCATACCCAGGTGGCTCCAAGGAAGAGTGGCACATGACAGAGGCAGGCATTCATGGTGCCAGCAAAGAGCAAGAGAGACAAGGTAGTGGCAGCAGCTCAGGCAGCTATCTAGCCTCTCTCATCTCCTGCATTGTAATGCAGGATATCTGCCCCAGGGCATTCACTCTCATAATTCCCATATTGGATCAAGAATCTATCACAAACTCTAGAAGTTGCCCTTTGGAGGGACATCTAGACACAATCCACAACAGAGGCCAAGAATGTAAACACAGTAGCACACAATTTTAACAAGAGATAAACTGACTGGAAATAAACATATGAAAATATGCTCCATATCATCAGCAATAGATACTCTTACATACTTGTGAAAATAACTAAAATTATAAATGGTTAAAGCACCAAGTGTTAGTGATGAAATGGAGGACCTATCTACACTGTTTCTGAAAAATGTGAAAGAATACGACCTTTCCAGAAAAATATTTTGGTAATTAATTAAGGTCAAAATATATATCTGTCATGTCAACCAATCATTTCAGTCTCTACGTTCCTCCAATCATTCATTTTATCTATTTTCCTAAGATAAAGGAAAGTAGGTATGCATTCATACATGAATGCTTATAGTAGAATTTTTTTTTTTTTTTGAGACAGGGTCTCACTATGCAGTTCAGGCTGGCCTTAAGCTCACTTTGTAGCTCAGGCTGGTCTCGAACTCACAGCAATCCTCCTGCCTCAGCCTCCCGAGTGCTGGGATTACAGGCATGTGCCACCATGCCTGGCTATAGTAGAATTTTAGCAACAATCATAAACCAGTAACCATCAATTCGAGCGTAAACGATGAATACGCCTATAACCAGAGTGTTGCATGTCCAAACAATGGAATGCTATGCAGAAGTTTAAAATAAACAACTAGAGAATTTCTGAGACTCTCTTGCCCCTGATCCAAACAAGCCAGGCCCAATGAGTGTATGGGAAAACTTCCGACTTCCCTGTGCTCCACCAGCAAGAGCCCTCGAGAGGAAATCTCAGGCACCCACATGAGTGAGACTCTCCACTGACAAATAAAAAACAAAGGAAACCATAAAAACCAGCTAAATTCATGGAAATTGAACAACACCTTACTCAGCAATCAATGGGTCACAGGTGAAATTAAATAAGAAATTCAATAATATCTACAATTCAATGAAAATTCAACCACAACCTATCAGAATTTTTGGGATCTGATGAAAGCAGTTCCTACAGGGAAAATAATATCTATGAACTCACACATTAGAAAAACAGAACAGGAACAAGTAAACACCCTAATGTTGTAGGTCCGACATCTAGAAAAAGAAGAGCAAATGAAACCCAGAGTGCAAAGACAGGAAGAAATCATAAAGATTAGAACAGAAATTATTTCAGTTGAGATGAAGAAAACAGGCCAAAGAATCAATGAATCAAAAAACTGGTTCTTTGAAAGACTAAATAAAATTGATAAGCCCTTAGCTAACCTCATCAAAAAGAGGAAAGAAAAATTCAAATACAAGCAATAAGGCATAAAAAGGGTGTAATCACCACAGACCCAGTGGAAATTCAGAAGATTTTCAATAGCTACTTTGACAATCCTTATGCTCACAGAATAGAAGACACTGAAGAAATGGACAGTTTCCTCAAGTTACAAATTACCTGAACTGAATGAAGAAGATATCACAACTCTTAATAACCCAATAACAGCCAATGAAAAACAAAATGTAATAAAAACCCTGATGACAAAGAAATGTCCAGGTCCTGAGGCATTCACAGCTGAATTCTACAAGACATTTATAGAAGATATGATCCCTACACTCCTCAAAGACTTCAGTGAATTGAAAAGGAAGCAGTCCTCCCAAAATCAATCTTAGAGATAAGTATTACACTGATTCTAAAACCAGGGAAAGACACAACTAGAAAAGAGGACTATAGGCCAATCTCCATCACGACCATAGATACAAAAATCCTCAATAAAATCCTAGCAAATAGAATAAAACAAATCATCAAGAAGGTCATACACCATGACCAGGTAAGATTCATTCCAGGGATGTAAGATGGTTCAATATTTCAAATATCTATAAATGTAATACATTATACTAATAGACTGAAATCTAAAATCCACATGGTCATCTCAAATGTTGTAAAAAAGCTTTTGACAAAGTCCCACACACATTCACGTTCAAGGTCCTATAGAAAATTGGAATAGAATGCCTCTATTTCAATTTGATAAAAGCCATCTATGACAACCGAAAGGCTAATATAATTCTAAATGGGAAAAAAACTAAAATCTTTTACGCTTAGATCTGGAACAAGACAAGGATGTCCTTTATCATGCCTCCTTTTCAGTATAGTTTTGGAATCATTAACTATTGCCATTAGAAAAGCGGGAGAAATAAAGGGAATAAGAATAGATAAACAAGAAGTAAAATTATCACTATGCAGATAACGTGATACATTACTTGGAAGACCCAAAAACCTCCACCAAGAAGCTACTGGAATTGATACACAAATTCGGTAGCATTGCAGGATACAAAGTCAGTATTCAAAAGTCAATAGCATTCCTCTACACAGATAACAAATACAGTGAGAGGGAAACTATTGAAACAATACCTTTTACAATAGCACAGCAGAAAATGAAATACCTTGGAATTCACTTAACCAAAGAAGTCAAAGATCTTTTCATGGAAAATTACACTACTCTGAAAAAAGAGATCATAGACGATTTCAGAAAGTGGAAAGATATTCCATGCTCCTGGATAGGAAGAATCAACTTCATGAGGATGGCCATACTCCCAAAATTGTTGTACAGATTTAGCACAACTATATTAAACTGCCACCAACATGCCTCCAAAACCTAGTAAAATTGTTCCTAAAATATACTTGGAACCAGAAAAGACCTAGAATACCAAAGGCAATCCTGGCCAACAAAGACAATGCAGGAGGCATTACAATTCATGACTTGAACTTATACTACAATGCCACTGTGATAATATCAACATGGTATTGGCAACAAAATAGATCTGAGGATCAGTGGAATAGATTAGAAAACGCAGAGGCCTCTGCAAACTGAGGCCTCCTGATCTTCGACAAAGTGGCCAAACACGCTTACTGGAAGAAAGAGAGCCTCTTTAACAAATGGTGCTGGAAAAACTGGCTTTCTACATGCCAAAAACTAAGACTTGACCCAGGTTCATCACCATGCACTAAGCTAACGTCAAAATGGATTAAAGATCTAAATATTAAAACAGAACCACTCAATCTCACGGAATAGAAAGTAGGAGGAACTCTTGAAGACAAAGGGGTAGGTAAAGACCTCATGAACAAACATGTATTTGCATTGGACACACTTGAAAGAATTGAAAACTGGGAACAACCCTTAATGAGAAATATCAGCACATCAAAAGAAATTATCAAGAAAGTGAAAAGACAACCCAGAAATTTTGAAAAAATCTTAAATAATAAGCACTCAGACAACAGTCTGCTCTCTAGAATTTATACAGAAGTAAAATACATTAGGGCCCTCAAATTCAAACACCCAATCCAGAAATGGGCAACTGAGATGAATACACCCTTTATAGAGGATGAAATTAAAGAAGCTAATAAATATATGAAAATGTGCTCCACATCGCTACCTATCTGAGAAATGCAAGTTAAAACAACACTGAGATACCATCTCACTCTAGAAAGAATGGCTATCATAAAGAAATAAACAAACAACAAATGTTGGAGAGTTTGTGGGGAAAAGGGAACCCTTCTTCATTGCTGGTGGGAATGTAGATTGGTACAACCATTATGAAAATCAGTGTGGAGATTCCTTAAGAAACTAGGACTAGAAATCCCATTCAAGGTAGCTATCCACCTTCTAGGAATATTCCTGAAGGAGCTGTACACATAATATCATAGTGATATATGTGTACCTATGTTTACTGCAGCACAATTTGTGATAGCAAAATCTTGGAAAAAACTCAGATGTCTGTCACATGAGGAATGGTTGAAAAAGATGTGGAACTTTTATACAATGAAGTATTACACAGCTATTAAAATGGTAAACTTGAAGCTCTTCTATTTAAGTGGATGTCACTTGAACATATACTCATAAGTGAAATAAACCAGAGCCACATGTGCAAATATAGTATAGTCTCCCTACTATAAGAAATCAAAAGAAGAAACACAAATAGAGAGGTATAACTCAACTAAAAGGAGAGCAAGTACTTGAGGTTTGGACAACGAGGATAGGGTAAGAAAAAAAGCTGGGAAACAGGACAGGGACAAAGCCATACATTTGTTTACACAAGATAGGCAAAGCAAAGATCCTGAGAGCCATCAGCAGGTTTTTGAAAGTGGCAGTTAAATGGTAGGATTCTTAGTTTGACTATCTATATATGCTGATACCTGTGAACCAAACAAATGCATTGAAGATAGCAATGTGTAATAGAAGGGTCACACTTGGAATGCCTGCCATGTTTTTCTGCTAAATACATACTTCTTGTCATGACATACCAATTATTACCATACTGTCTCAAAAGTGAAAGTTTTTGTTGTTGTTGTTGTTGTGTTTCGGTAATAAATGAAAAAAAGACAGGGAAAAAATGCTACAAGACTATTCTGCTACAAGGCTGTGTATGGTTAGATTTCTAAAGTTCTGTGTAATGATATGTCTATAGCACTATTTTTAAAAAAATTTTCCCTCATATTCTGTAAGAACTTAGAATTTGATCCATCAATACTTAATAGAAAATATCTGTTCCATATTATGCCTAAGATGTTTGATATTTAGACAGATAGTTAGGGTAAACTGAACTGCTTATATTGCAGGGTACTAATCTGCTTCTCTTCTGGATGATTAACAACCTAAGTTTGCACAATAAAAACTGGAGAAATGGAAGGGCTGCAAGGTCAACCAACATTTTGGTCCTAACCTTTCAAGGACAGTGAAGAGTCAGGACATAGGAGAACCTGTACTGTAACATCATGGAACTCAATTGTGCCCCAAATTTTCTAATCAAGGTCATTGTGTAACCACAGAGGAATGGGATCTATGATATTTAGTGTACCTAAGGAGAGTCACATAGAGACAAAACTATGCCCACTACTGTTATGCACTGCTAGACTGTGTTGCAGTGTTTCAATGAATTCAAGCACCTATAATAATTGAATGACAATAGAATACCTATCTCTGACAGGACTAAACAATAAAAGTGGATACAAAGGAAGGGCCATTTTGTATTTGTATATACAGAACAGTTAGGATAAATATGCAGCTACTTTCACATAAGTCTATGAGAAGAAAGATTTGCACTAATAGTGTTCCTGTCTGCTTCTTGTACTATGGATGACTACTAGGAAGATAACAATGTAAAAAGTATTAATTATTGAAACTCTACTATAATTCAGTTTTAAAAAATTATAGGTAGACTGTGTTGGATTGTGTTGTCGAGTTCAAGCACCTAAGTTAGGTGAATGACAATGGAGTGCCCATCTTTGACAGGTGTAGACAAAGGAAGGAGTATAGAAAGGAAGAATCATGATGTGTATGTATGGGCAGTACAGTTGGGATAGATAACACTGTGCTTCTACATAATTCTATGAGAGGCAAGATTTGCACTAATGGTGGTGGGACAAGATATTATGTAGGCTTCTAGTACTACGGATAACCACTAGGAAAATAACAAGGTAGAAAGTATTAATTATTGAATCTTTGATGTAATTTAGGTATAAAAAATAAGATATGCAAACAGCTACACTCTCTTAATTTACTGATGAGACATATAATAATGTCTGTAAGTATATCATGTATGCACCTTCTGTGATACCAAAACATTATGAAAACAGTTTGCAATGTAATAATTTATCAAATCCATCTTGTCAAGGTATCTTAAAACTCATTGATATTTGTACTTCAATAAAACAAAAATAAAAAAATAAATAAAAAATTATAGGTATACAGCTACATTCTTTTAATTCAATGAATAGAGGGATCTGCTCTAATAGTATTTGTAAATAGAGTATCATGTCTGCATGTTGTGTAACAAATAAGCACGAAGAAAACAATATGCAATGTGTTTCTTGAATCTGTACTAATAATTTGATTTGAAACTGTCTCATTGCTATTTGTTCTTCAATAAATTTATGGAAAAAAGTGAAATAAAAAACTAGCTACTGATTCACAAGAACTTGAAAAAAAATTTTTTAGAGTAAAATTAAATTGGAAGAAAATAATGTACACTGTCCAGTTGAATTGAAGGATGATTCTTGAAGATAAAGATCATCTACAGTGATGCAAAGCAAAATAGAAGCTACTTGAGGATAAAGAGAAGCAGAATCCCAACAGGAACAAAGAAAAGCTTGCTTGTGAGCATGTGTGTACTGGGTACAAATACACATTAAAGAATTTAATCTTACAAAATTGAAATACATGAAATTTATAGTTAATCAATAACACATTAATAAAATTATGATAACAAAAATGGAAGCAAAGGCTGCCAGTGGCCATTCCTATGAAGCAGGTTGGATGTAGCCAGGTCCAAAATAAGTTCTACTTCACCACATTTTAGATAAGTTGGCAAGTCATTTTTTATTCTATCTTTTGAAGTAAATTTTTAATCATTCAAAATTGTACCAGTGACATTAACTAATTAAATGACGTTGTCAACATATGAACACTATGGCTTCTAGAGCTAGCCTTCATCACAACTAATTTCAAATACAGTGACTGCATTTGTCCTGCATCCCATGAGCTGGCACTATCTGCATGCAAAAAACTGCCTTTATCCTGATCAGATCTGTCTAGAATTGACAGTTTATCAAGTAGAGATGCAAATATTGCATAGGTAATCCTCAGACAAAAGTATTTATTTGTAATTTAGAAGTAACTTGTAAGTGTAATTTACCTGGAAACCATAGGTGTTGTAAATAATTCCAGATTTTTTCCTCCAGAAATCTACAGGCTGGAAATATTTCTGTTAGCAAAAAGCAGTCATTGTATGTATTTCAAACAAAGTGAAGATGAAGAAAGAAAGTTCTACATTTTAAATAAATTGAATGGAAATAATCGAGGTCAAGGAAACCTTTTATTTTTCAATTTTACCACTACATCCCACAGAAATCTGCTTAAGTAAAACAAATGGCAGAAAGAAGTTTCACAACCACATCTACCTAGTATGCCAAGAACATAATTCACACAGGGGACATCCACAGAGACCTACCTGGAGATTGATGTAAGTTTCAACTTCTCATAAATTATATTCTAGATGTAAATTGTTGTCTAAATGTCTCTTGTATTTTAAAATGAAGCTTTTGGAAGAGAGCTATTACCAGTTTTCATCAATATATTAATTAACTAATGAGTTTGTACCTGTATGTGTTGTTAGATGGTAGGACGTTGTTAGAATAGAAGGACCACAGTTAGTGTGATCTGGAAGATTGTGCTATTGTCCTAGTTCGCTCCTCTCTCTTGGCATTTTGGCTGCAAGGGATTGAAGAACTGTGCTTGTCCACCTTCTTCTATAATGCTTTTTCTGTGCTGGAACCTAACTACTATGGACAGAACCACTGAAACCAATAGCCAACATAAAACTCTCCTCAATGCACTGTGTATTCATGACAGTTATGCACATTAGAGACATATATATTCTTATGAGCTCTACTTATGAAATCCATACACTGATGAAAATAACAAAAATATGTCAAGACTGTGGCAAAATAAACTCCATAAATTCATAAAACAACTACTATACAGAAGCTAGAAAGAACAAAATACTGCTGCAAGTGTATAAATCAATAGAGGAATTCCAGAATCAAAAATCTAATCTAAAGGATAAAAGTCAATATTATTGTTACCACTGAAGTTGGAGTGTGGGCATTGATTGGTGTGCAACATGAAGGAAACTTCTTCGTTGCTGAAAATGTCCTGTTCTTTTATGAAGATGTTGTCACACAGATCAGCACATACAAAAATATTCATTTAGTCCTAGACTAAGTATTAGTATGCTTTGGAAAATACACATTATATCTCAAAAGTTTTTCACACGCTAATGTTTTCTGAAGTCCATACAACCACCAAATACTACTGGAGGAAGAATAACATTTACTATGTTTTCTTACAATCTCAAATTTTACCAAGTGCCCCTTATCAGTGAAAAATACAGCCATCCTAGTGAAGGAGTCTGGGAAACTCAGTTCCCAGTGAAACACAGAGAAATATAAAAAGGAGGAAGAACAGTCAGTATGCTTCACACTGCTTTTATCATATATAGAGTTACATAAAAAATAAGAATACTGGGAGCCGACTCCTGCAGCCTCCTCAATCCCACCCATGCCAGACCAGCCTGAGAGACCCACCTGAGACAGCGGCTCACTCCAGCGGCCTCCTGGATCCCACCCCAAGCCGTCCCAGTGAGTGGGAATTTGCACGACTCACCAAGCTGCCCAGATCATTGAGTGTGTGGTGAGTCTGAGGGAGAGCCATTGGCTTATTCCCACGTACGCTACCCGAATCCCCACCACCAAGCCCTCCAAGCCAGTGACCGGCCTGAAACCTCAGGACCCACTCACCAGTACCTCCCCAGATCCTTGCCCTAAAGCCCCCTGAGCCGAGTGGGAATTTCCCCGACTCCCTGGGCAGCAAAGTTCAGTGAGTGTAGAACTCCAGGCCCGCCACGCCAGAGAGACATTTCTCAGCAATCGCCGGTCCCACCCCACGGACCCAGAAACAATGCAGTTTGGCCTGGAGTGAGATCTCCAAGCCTGCTACACTAGAGGGACATTTCTCAGCGATCCCTTGTCCCATGCCATGGCCCGAAACCCAGCACAGCCCACCCTGTGAGTGAGGGCTCCAGGCCTGCTACACCGGAGGGATCTTTCCCAGCCTTCTCGGGCTCTGGCCTGTAGACCCAGAACCAGCACAGGTTGGCTGACCCAGCACAGCCTACCCGGTGAAGAAGAACATCCACTATCCTTTTGGGAGGCCAGCAGACCCACCAAAGCCCAGGTCCACACACCTAGAGAGCAACCTGCCTGACACAGGAGGGCCGCTCTGGCAATTTCCCAATTTTGTGTATCTTCCAAAGCATACTAATACTTAGTCTAGGACTAAATGAATATTTATGGATGTGCTGATCTGTGTTGACAATACCTTCATAAAAAAACAGGACATCTTCAGCAGCAAAGAAGTTTCCTTCATGTTGCACACCAGTCAATGCCCACACTCCAACTTCAGTGGTAACAATAATATTGACTTTTATCATTTAGATTAGTTTTTTTTTTATTCTGGAATTCCTCTATTGATTTATATACTTGCAGCAGTATTTCATTCCTTCTAGCTTCAAAAGCCAGGGAAGACAATGGGAATTTTCATTACTTGCTCTGCATCCCAGCTTGGTTTGTGTTTACCTGACAAGGGAACCAACAGAGGGGAACACAGGAGCTGTAGCAAAAAGGAACTGAACACAACAGCTAGACCCAGGTCAGGCATAACTGGATAATCTCAAACTTAATACACTGGCACTTGAATCTTATTACATGCTAAGGTTATAGCTGCACCAAAGATCTACACCAAAGGTCAGAGGCCAGTGTGATACAAAATGACAAGGACAAGGAGAAAAACACAATCCTAGGCCTCGAGTCCACCAGTAACTGCAAAGGACACTAGCTCAGCTAAAATGAATGAATTAACAGAAATGGAAGCAAAGGAACACCACCAGAAAGCTATAGAGGAAAGCAGATGAGAATTAATTCCTCAAATAAAAAAATAAATATCTGAATACATAGCATCTGAAATAAAGAATGAAATCCAGAAACATCAGGGGGAAAAACCAATGCTCACCAAGAACAAGTGCAGAGAGCTCCTTTCCAGCTGAAACATATGAATAAATAGCATCTGAAGCAAGGAAACAACAGTAGAAAGGTCATGAGGAACTCAAAGCAGAAATAATTTCTGAAATCAAAAAAGAATCTTTGAAAAAAAAAGAATTCTTTGAAATCATAGTATCTGAAATACAGAAACAAGTCCAGAAATATACAGAGGAAACCCAACTTGGAAGAAACACTGCAGAAAAAGAATTAATAAGTACCTTTAAAGAAAACATGGATAAAAATTTGAGGAGATCAGAAATATGATAGATTCTGTGAATGAGCAATACGGAAAAGAAATAGAATGCATTAAACACAGTCAAAGAGATATAGAAGAAATAAAAATATCAATCACGAGTCTTCAAAACCATTTGAGTGAAAGCAAAGACAGAGTATCAGATCCTGAGGACACCAGTGCTGTTAGTGAAAAGGTGAGAAATGATCTCTTAAAAACAATGAGAATGTAGGAAAAAATAATCCATCACCAGCAAGATGATGCTAGGATAAACAATGTGAGAATAATTGGTATCAATGAGAATGAAGATTTAGGGAGAAGTAATTGCAGAAAACTCCCCAAATATGAGGAAACAATCCAACATTCAAGTCACTGAAACATACAGAACACCAAATAACTTCAATTCAAGAAAAACACACTAAGACATATAATAGTTAAGATCACAGAAATCCAACACAAAAATATTACACTGAAAGCTTCTAGAGAGAAGAAGCAGATCACATTCAAAGGAAAATCCATCAGAATTACAGCCAACTTCTCTACACAAGCCATGAAGGCAAGGAGAGCATGGAGCAGAGTTCTTCAAGTCCTGCATGAAAACAAATTCCAGCCCAGACTATTATACCCTGCAAAACTCTCTTTCAAGTTTGATGGAGAAGCGAAATACTTCCACGACGAAGAACTAAAGAATTCCATGATGGCAAAGTCATCCCTTCACAGGCTGCTGAAAGATGTTCTAGAGAGAGACCACAATTACCAGAACTCCATGAATGAGAACAGAAGTAACTCACTAAACAGAACAGACAATTAAACACAGGATACAAAGAAGTAAACAATAGCAGGTAAATGTCATGACAAACATAAGTCAACACATTTCAATTATAACCATCAATGTTAATGGACTCAATTCACCAATTAAGAGAAATAGACTGCCACAGTGGATTAGGAAACAAAATCCAACAATATGCTGTATACAAGAAACACACTTAACTCAAAAGGACATTCATAGGCTCAAAGTCAAAGGATGGAAAAGAATACTATATGCCCCAGCACCTCAGAAAAAAGCATGAGTAGCAATTCTGTTCTTACCCATTCTAAACTTCAAAGCAAGAAGGATCAAATGAGACAAACAAGACCACTATATATTGGTCAGGGGAAAAATTCAAGAGCAAGAGGTAGCACTCATAAATATCTATGCACCAAACACGGGAGCACCAACTATGTAAGAAAAATCTTAACGGACATGAAAAACCTAATATCTAAGACCACAGTCTTAATAGAGACCTTAACACCCCCTTATCTCAAAAATATAGGTGAACCAGACAAAAAATTAACAAGGAAGTAGCAGAATTGAACCAGAGCTTGCAACAAATGGACCTGGTGGACATATACAGAATGTTTCACCCAACCACAGCTGAATACACATTATTTTCAGCTGCATATGGGTCATTTTCCAAAATACACCATACTAGTTCAGAGGTCAGGCCTAAGTCTATGCAAGAAAACAGAAATTATTCCATGCATATTATCTGACCACAGTGTAATAAAACTGGAAATAAATGACAAAAGAAACCAGAAAAACCCGCTAAATTCATGGAAACTAAACAACACCCTCCTCAGCAATCAAGGGGTCACAGAAGAAATTCAATAAGAAATTCAACAATATCTAAAATTCAATGAAAATTCAAGTACAATTTACTGGCATTTATGGGATGTGATGAATGCATTTCTTAGAGGGAAAATCATAGCTATGAACTCACACATTAGGAAATCAGAACGGGAACAAATTAGCACCCTAATGGTGCACCTCCGAAAATTAGAAAAAGAAGAGCAAACAAAACCCAGAGTGCAAAGACGGGAAGAAATCATAAAGATTAGAGCAGAAATTAATTCAATTGAGATGAAGAAAACATTTCAAAGAATCCACAAATTAAAAAGTTGGATTTTTGAAAGACTCAATAGAGTTGAAAAGCCTCTAGCCCACCTCATCAAAAAGAGGCAAGAGAAAATTCAAGTACATGCAATAAAGAATGAAAAGGGTGAAATCACCACAGACCCAGCAGAAATTCAGAAGACCATAAATAGCTACTTCGAGAATCTTTACGCTCACAGAATAGAAGACACAGAAGAAATGGACAGATTCCTCGAAAGGTACAAATTACCAAAACTGAATCAAGGAGATATAACAACTCTCAATAAGCTGATAACAGCCAACAAAATATGAAATGTAATAAAAAGCTTACCGACAAAGAAAAGTCCAGGTGCTAATGGATTCACAGCTGCATTCTATAAGAAATTTATATAGATACAATCCCTACAATCCACAATCTCTTCAATGAAATTGAAAAGGAAGTAGTCCTCCCAAAATAATTTCTGTAGGCAAGTATAATACTGATTCCAAAACCAGGGAAAGACACAACCAAAAAGGAGAACTACAGACCAATCTCCCTCATGAACATAGATGCAAAAATACTCAATAAAATCCTGGCAAATAGAATACACAAAATCATCAAGAAGATCATACAACATGACCAGGTAAGATTCATCCCAGAGATGCAAGGATGGCTGAATACTTGAAAATCTATAAATATAATACACTATATTGATAGACTGAAATTTTAAAACCACATGATCATCTCAATTGATGCAGAAAAAGGTTTTGAAAAAGTCTAACACTTTATGTTCAAGGTCCTACAGAAAACTGGAATAGATAGATTCTACCTTAATTTGATAAAAGCCATCTATGACAACCCAAAATCTAATATAATCCTAAATGGGGAAAAACTGCAATCTTTTACTCTTAGATTAGATACATGACAAGGATGCCCTCTATTACCCCGCCTATTCAACATAGTCTTCAAATCATTAGAAACAGCCATTAGAAAAGAGGGGAAAACAAAGGGAATAAGAATAGGTAAAGAAGAAGTTAAATTATCACTATTTGCAGATGACATGATACTTTACTTGGAAGAAACTACTAGAATTGATATGGAAATTCAGTAGCGTAACAGGATACAAAATCAGTACTCAAAAGTCAATAGCATTCCTCCACACAGATAACAAGCACACTGAAAGGGAAACAATAGAAGCAATACCTTTCAAATAGCTACGCAGAAAGTGAAATACCTTCGAATTTACTTAACCATGGAAGTCAAAGTTTTTTTAATGGAAAATTACAACACCCTAAGAAAAGAGATTATAGAGGATTTCAGAAAATGGAAAGATATTCCCTGCTCCTGGGTAGGAAGAACCAACATCGTGAAAATGGTTATATTCCTAAAATTGCTGTACAGATTTAATGCAATCCCTATCAAACTGCCACCACCATACCTCCCAGACATAGAGAAACTGTTCCTAAAATTTATATTTTAGGAAGACGACCTAGAATAGCAAAGGCAATCTTGGCCAATAAAGACAAGGCAGGAGGCATCACAATTCCTGACTTGAAATTATACTACAAAGCCACTGTGATAAAATCAAAATGGTATTGGCAACAAAATAGACCTGAGGATCAATGGAATAGATTAGAAGACACAGAGGCATCTAAGATCACACTCAGCCATCTGATCTTCAACAAAGGGGCCAATCATACTTTCTGGAAGAAAGATAGCCTCTTTAACAAATGATGCTGGAAAACTTGGATTTCTACATACAAAAAACTAAAACTTGAGTTAAAGTTAAAGTCAAAAGTTAAAGTCAAAATGGATTAAAGATCTAAACATTAAAACAGACACACTCAATCTCCTGGAGAGAAAGTAGGAGGAACTCTTGAAGACATAGGAGTAGGTAATGAGTTCATGAAGAAACAAATATTCGCATGGGAAGCACTTGAAAGAATCAACAACTTGGATCAAGTCTTCTTGAGGAACTTCTGCCTGTCAAAAGAAATTGTCAACAGAGTGAAAAGACAACCCATAAATTTTGAAAAAAATCCTAACTAATAAGCAATGAGACAAAGGTCTGCTGTCTAGAATATATAAAGAACTAAGATATAACAGGGCCCTCAAATTTAAAGACCCAATTCAGAAATGGGCATCTGAGATGAATACACACTTCTCAGGGGACGAAATTAAAGAAGTGAATAGATATATGAAAAAATGCTCCACATCGCTAGCCATCCATGAAATGCAAATTAAAACAACACTGAGATACCATCTCACTCCACAAAGAATCACTATCATAAGGAAATAAACCAACAACAAATGTTGCAGAAGACGTGGGGAAAAGGGAACACTTCTCCACTGCTGGTGGGAATGTTGACTGGTACAACCATTTTGGAGGTCAATGTGGAGACTCCTCAAAAGAGTAGGAATGGAAATCCCATTCAAGCTGGCTATCGCCCTACTGGGAATTTTCCCAGAGGAACTCAAAACATTGTATCATAGTGATATATGTGTACCTATGTTTATAGCAGCACAATTTGTGATAACAAAATCTTGGAAACAACCAAGGTGCCCATCACATGAGGAATGTTTGAAAAAGATGTGGTATTTCTATATAATAGAGCATTAGCTATTATGAATGATAACCTTGAAGCATTTATATTGAAGTGGATGCCACTTGAACATATACTCATAAGTTAAATAAACCAGACAAATGTGCAAATATCATATAGTCTCTCTAGTATAAGAAGTAAAAAGAAGAAATACAAATAGAAATGTACAACAACAACTATAACAATTGAATCAGATAAGGCAAAGTAAATGGCATGTGCTGCAGGATACTAATCAGCTTTTCTTCTGGATGGTTAACAACCTAAGTTCACAGATCAAAATTAGAGAAATAGAAGACCCGCAAGGCCAGCCAACATTTTGGCCCTAGCCTTTCAAGGTCAGCGAGGACTTAGGGCATAGGAGAACCTGTACTGCAACATCATGAAACTCATTTGAGCCCCAAATTTTCTGAACAAGGAGATTATAGAGCCACAGAGGAAAGAGATAGAAGTTCTATAGTGTGCCTGGGGAGAGTCACGTGGAGAGAAAACTTTCTCTCATGCTCTCATAGAGAGCAAACTGGTCAAGCATTGGCCATGACTCATCCACATGGATGACACAGACAAAGGATCTACACAATAAGGCACAGGATTACAAGATAAACCCTGAGGGATCTTCACTGACCTCATAAGGAACAAAAAGTGTTGGTATATAGGTCTTGCTCTATCTAGGTCTTAACCATCCAGCAGAAAAGTATAAAAATGAGGTATACACCACATCACCGTAATAATACTTTGAGCTGTGAATGGCTACGGTCAAGAACTTTATTGTTGTGGAATGCTGGACTGTGTTGGATTGTGTCATCGAGTTCAGGCACCTAAATTGTTTGAATGACAATGAAGTGCCCATCTCTGAAAGTTATAGACATAGAGAGGGGTATAGAAAGGAAGAATCATGATGTGTGTGTATAGACAGTACAGTTGGAATAGATATGCCATGCTTCTACATAATTCTGTGAGAGGCAAGATTTGCACTAATGGTGGTTGGGCTGGATATTATGTCGGCTTCTAATACTATGGACAACCACTAGGAAAATGACAAGGTATAAAGTATTTATTATTGAATCTTTGATATAATTCAGGTATAAAAACTAAGATACATAAACAGCTACAGTCTCTTAATTTACTGATAAAAGAGACTTTTGCTATAATAATGTTTGTAAGTATAATATTACGTATGCACCTTGTACGATACCAAAACATTATGAAAACAGTTTGCACTGTATTAGTCTATTGAATCCATCTTGTCCTGGTGTCTTAAATCTGTCTCATTGATATTTGGACTTCAATAAAAGAAAAAAGACTAAAGAAAAAAAAAAAAACTAAGGATACTGCTTAGGCAGACATAGGGGTTTGATCCCCTGCCTGCATGCTGGCCCCATCTCCAGGGCACTGAGATAGCACTTAGAGACTGGGCGTGGTGGTGTGCAGCTGTAATCTCAGCGGTAGGGAGGCTAAAGAAACAGGTAAGATCACTACGAATCCAATCTGTGTAGTAAGACCCTGTAGACCCTGTACTAAATACATTTTTAAAAACCCCTAAGCATAAAGAGTAATCTAGAATGTGTTTTACAAACATTAAAAATGTTGGAATGTTATAGTCTTAGAATAGTCCTAAATCTATAACTGAAATTCAAAAAATAGCAGGTATATCTGTGAGTGTATGCATCTCTGTGTTAATAGAAACACAGTAATAGAATAGAAATACAGTAATATGAAAATAATTTTAAAACTTGGTTAACCAGTTGCTACAATATATAATTATAAATTACATGGACAATTTTAAATTTGTTGTATAATTACATGATTAAAATTTAAATTATTTTAGGATAGAAGAACAAAAGTTTAATTAGGCTACAATTGAATAGACTGAAACATAAACATCGATTCTCAAACAAAGGTTTATTCAAAATGACATAAAAAAAGAAAATAAAATAACATCTCAATTACTTGTTTCCATAATATGAAATGTAAAAGATGTGTACCATACTTGTACTTTCATTTTTCTAATCTATTTGCTTTGCTCAGAAATGAAATGAAAGAAAACTGTCTAATTTCAAGATTATTGATTCAATTTTATAAGTTGTTAATTAGCACACTTTCCATTAAGAAAAATATTTTACACATTATGAAGTATTTGGCTCAAACTTTATATTGTTAGAATTTCTAAAATAAAAATACGCAATTATAGACACCATTAATAATTCAAACAGTGGCTTACCGAAGGGGTTCCATGGAGGCTGGTCACCTCAACACACCCTAAAGACTACCCTGGAAGCTCTGCAGCCCTAGCCATGCCCACCCAGCCTTACCAAAGGAGTTCCACTGAGGTGGCCCCTCATCCTCTACCTGAAGACAACCGGAGAGATGTGAGTACCACAGTGACCTGCAGGAGCCTTGGGGAGCACAATCCTATGCCCATCCACATGGAGAGAGCCTTGCACATCAGCCTGCACTCGTCATCATAGCCTTCTTGAACTGCAAGTTGTCCCCCCTCTCCTTAATGAGGTGGAAACCACAATGAACCCCACACAGCAAAAGCTTTGGTGAGACTACCTTGCTCTCCCACTGTCCTGAGATCCTTGCTGACTGACATCCTGTGCACCTACCATCCCAGCAAAAAATACCAAAAGGAATAAGAGGAAATCTCAGACCTCTAGCCCACTCAGAACAAATCTAGGAAACAAGGTCATAAAAGAAATTTGAAGTCACACACCAGAAATTTCTGAGATGATAGCATCTGAAGTAGAGAAACAATTCCACCAAGTTATACAGGAAATCATATCAGAAATAATCTCAGGTAGAAAAGGAAATGCAAACTTTCATGAAATAATTGCTTAACACATCTAAGGAAGATACATAAAAAACATAACAAAATAGGAAAATGATGGAAATATTGAATGAACCATACAGAAAAGAATATGAATGAATGAAAGAGATTCAAAAATATATCTAGAACATTAAGAATTCTATTGAAAGCTGACAAAGCCACTTTAATGAAACAGAAGATAGAATTTCAGACATTTAAGATAACTCAGTGAATTGCAGCTAGTGAACATGAAAGGCAGCATCTCTGAAAATAACAAAAAAACAGGAAATAACAATAAGTAGCTATAAGATAATGCAAAGAAAAATAATGTAAGACTAATAAGTATCAATAAAGCAGCTGGAGATAACACAAAAGACATAAAAATAGTGTTTGCAGAAGTAGGAGCAGAAAATTTCCCAAGCATGGGAAAAGAAATACTCAAAGCATATAGAACTCCAGCAAGCCATCATCACAAATTCAGGTTTTTAAGGGGTTTTTGTACCAGAAATTGATCTCAGGACCTTGCACTTATGAGACATGCACTTATACCACTGAGCTATCTCCCCAGCCCTGCTATGCATAATCAAAATAAATCTTCACCTAGACACATAAAAATTGAAATTCCAGAAATTTAGCAAAAGAACAGAATATCATAGTCTGTTAGAAGAAACAAACCACCTACAATGGAAACTATCAAAATCACAGCAGATTTCTCAACAAAGACCACCATATCAAGAAGAGCTTTGAGTGAGATATTTGAAGTTCTGAAAGAAAACAACTTTCGACCCCTATTGATGTATCCTTCAAAACTATCCATCAAATTTAATGGAGAGATTAGATACTTCCGTGACAAAGAGCATCTGAGGAAATGCATGACAACCAAATCAACACTACAAAAGTACTTACAGGTATTTTAGAAAGAGGCAAAGACAACCACATCCACAACAACAGTAGAAGAGAACTATCAAGTACAGCTAGTAATCAAGCAAAAGAAAAAAATAGGGATCCTACAGCAGGAAAAAAACATGACAAAGATAAGTCAATACATATCAGTAATAACTATCAATGTTAATGGCCTCAATTCACCAATCAAAAGAATCAGACTGGTAGAGTGGATCAAGAAACAAAATACAACAATATGCTGTACACAAGAAACACATTTAACTCAAAGAGAAATTAATAGACTGAATGTTAGGGGATGGAAAAGAATACTGCCCTAGACAAGAACCCACAAAAAAGTATTAAAAAAAAAATAACCAGAGGTAGCTACTCTGGTTGCTGTCAACTTCAAACCATGTATGATTAAACATGACTAAAAAGGTAACTACATACTTGGTAGGTGAAAACCGCAAGAGAAATATGACAATTATAAATATATATGCACCCACACAGAGAAAACAAAAGAATCAAGGACAGTGAGGACCCAGCACAAGAGAGGATTTCAGTGAGCATCCAGGTGATTCAAGGAGGTATTCCAGAGAAGGGGCAAGGTGGAAGCCTGGAGAACAGCCATTCTACTAAGGGTCTCACTACACAGCTTGAACTTGAAGTGATCTTCCTGTTTCAGTCCTCCCAGCAGTGGGATCAACAGGCCTGTGCCACCATGCCAGGTTTCATTGCTTGGCACAGCACAACTTGGGATTCTAGGGCTCACACTACATGCGGTACTGAGGATTGATCCCAGGTCCTTGTGCTTGCCAGACAGCGGGATAGACTCAGAGCTATCTCACCAACCCCTACAGCTCCTGAAGAAATGGACAATCACAGTCATGCTAACCAGAAATTACCAGCTCAAGAAAGTTTCTTTTAGTTGAATACAAAGGGAAATGCCCTCTCTTCAATCAGCTTCATGAACAATGCTCTCTCATACAAGAACTCCAAAGAATTCGTGGATTCCTGAGTTTTGCATGTCTTGAGAAAGTTAAGAACATGAAAGAAGAAATAAAAGCTGAAAAGTGTAACGGATGTAGTAAAATGTAAAGAAATGGAACTTAAGGATCAAAAAATGAAGGGGAGAGAAAAGAGTAAAGAAACAAGGTAGAAGAAAACATTAAGGGTCTACAGAGATTGGACTTGTAGTGATCCATCTGAGTTTAGCTTCTCAAGGGGGGGGGGATTACAAGCATGCCACCAGGCCCAGTTTCAGTCACCATCTCAGCGGGCTCCTGGGGAGGGTTCCATGCAGCACACAGGAGACCAAACCTCCTTGGCTGCTGCTGCATCTGCTTAAGCAGGTCCTTTAATCTGCTGAACTATTTGGCCAGCCCTTACTGCTTTCCTTTTACTTTTCAAAATAAAATTAATTTTTTTAAAGAAAAGCAAAAACAAAATAAACAAATATATACACACCCAATGTAGAAGCACCAAACTATATAAGACAAATTTAAACAGACATGAAAAATCTAATGAGCAATGAATAATTGTACTAGGGGACTTTAACACCCCATTGACACAGAGATAGTTTAACTATAAAGAAATTCAGCAAGAAATAATATAAATAAACCAAACATGTGAGGAAGTGGACATGTGAGAAACTGTTGGGTAGTGCTCTACTCAACAGCAAGAGAATGTACATTTTTCTCAGCTGCACATGGGATATTCTCTAAAATAGATCATGCACTATCACATAGAGCAAGATTAAGTAAATGCAAAGGTACTGAAATTATACCATACATACTATCTGACCATAGTGCAATGAAACTTGAAATTATTGACAAAATAGAGAGAAAAACTATATAAATACATGGAAACTAAGTAATACCTTTCTGAATAATCAAAGAGTCATATATGAAATAAAAGAAGAAATTAAACAGTATTTCCAATGAAACAAAAATTTAGACACAACTTATGAGAACCTGCAGGATGCAATGAAAGCTTTCTTAAAAGAGAAATTTATAGTAATAAATTCTCACATCAAGATAATAGAATGAGCCCAAATAAACAATCTTATGCTGCACTTCAAACTCATAGAAAAGAAGAGCAAGTCAAGTCAAAGCCCAGTGAAGGAAAGAAAGTATAAAGATCAGTGCAAAAACAAATGCAAAGAAGATGAAGAAAACAATATAAAGATTTAATGAGTCAAAGAGCTGGTTCTTTGAGACAATGAATAAAATTGATAAACCCCTAGCCAATCTCATTAAATAAAGGAAAGAAAAATATTCAAACTCATATAATGAGGAATGAAAAGCATAAAACCACAACTGATCCTGTAGAAATTCAGATTATCAATACTTATTTCCAAAACCTTTACTCACACAGAATGGAAAATACAGAAGTAATTAACTGATTCCTAAATATGTACAAGCTATCAAATCTGAATCAAGCAGATATAAAAATCCTGAATAACCCAATATCAGTCAATGAAATTGAAAACCTAATAAAAATCCTACTAACATAGAAAAGCCCAGGTCCTGATGGATTCACAACTGAATTCTATAAGAAATTTAGAAATCTAATGCCAATTCTTCCAAAATTCTTCAGTGAAATTGAAAAGGAAGCAATTCTGTCAAACTCATTCTTGGAGGTATCACTCTGTTATGAAAACCAGAGAAAGAACCAACCAAAAAAAGAGAACTACAGGCCAATCTCCCTAATGAACACAGATGCAAATATCCCTAACAGAATACTAGCAAACAGAATACAGAAAATCATAAAGAAGACTAAACATATCGCGACTAAATAGAATTCATCCCAGGAGTGCTAGGATGGTCCAATGTACAGAAATGCAATACACCACATCAACACCACCAAAGACAAATTCACATGGTCATCTTAATAGATGCAGGAAAAGCTTTTGACAAAGTCCAACATTCATTGATGACAAAATAATCTACATTAATTCAGAATGGATCATCTTTAACTCAATCAGAAAAAAGCCATCTAACCACACACTAACAGCTAACATCATAGTAAATGGGCAAAAGTTAAAAGCCTTCACTTCAAAATCAGGGAGAAGACAAGGGTGCCCATTGTCACCACTCCTGTTAAATATAGCTCTAGAAACATTAACCAGAGAAATTAGACAAGACAAAGAAATAAAAGGATTAATGATCGGAAGAAGGAAGTGAAGTGAGCCCATAATATTAAGCTGAGCTGTAAATGGATATGGTCGACAATTTCTTTGAATAACTCCCTATGGTTGCAGAATGCTGGACTGTGTTGGATTGTGGTGTCGAGTTCAAGAACCTAAGGTAGTGGAATGTCAATGGAGTGCCCACTTTTGACAGGTGTAGACAAAGGAAGGGTTGTAGAAAGAAAAAATCAGGATGTGTGTGTGTAGACAGTACAGTTGGGATAGATAACGCTGTGCTTCTACATAATTCTATGAGAGGCAAGATCTGCACTAATGGTGGTTGGACAGGATATTATGTCGGCTTTTAGTGCTATGGTCATCCA
>PVKA01003463.1:0-57334 GCA_004027165.1 Ctenomys sociabilis
ATACATAGTCAACAGAAAATGGAAATACACTTTTTAAAGTTTCTAATACTAGGAAAAGATATCATACAATGTCTTTTAGATAAATTGTAATTCAAAGATATAGTATAAATCTTAAAACAAAAATTAAGATTAAGCATTATTCAGAAAATTAAATACTAATTAAGTAAAAATTAAATGTTTCAAAACATTTGAGCCAAGAAAAAGTTTTCATGGTAGTAAAGAAGTCCTAAGAATAAAACATAAGATAAATGCTGGAACGACAAATGAATGACCATCACTCCTGACAGTTTGGGGATGGGATATCGCACAAAGTTCTAGTGTGTTGTGGACATGGATAATGACCATGACATTTACTGGTGGCCAGGTGTCACTTGTGGGACTGAGCTACAGCTTTTTCCTTGAAATCCACCCTATAGTCCGATATGGAATCTTGACCCATAGGGTGCAAGAGAAGTCCATTTGTAGAGTGTGCTGATGGAAATATATTGCTGCTGTACACAAAAGAGTAACTGAAAGACTACTATTGTATACCTCTTTATTCTCCTGTGTTTAATTGTTTGCCCTGTTTGCTGGGTTCTTTCTATTCTTGTTCATGAGGTTGTGATCATTTTTCTCCCTCTCTAGAACATCATTTAGTAGTCTGTGTAGGCTTGGCTTTGTCATCATGAGATTCTTTAGTTGTTCTTAGTCGTGGAAGTATTTTACTTCTCCATTATACTTGAAAGAGAGTTTGCAGGATATATAAGTCTGGGTTGGAATTTGTTTTCTTGCAAGACTTGGAGTACTTTGCTCCATGCTCTTCTTGACTTGATGGTTTGTGAAGAGAAATCTGCCATTATTCTGATGGGTTTTCCTTTAAATGTGATGTTTCTTTTCTTTAGTGGCTTTTAGTATACTGTTCCTGTGCTGAGTTTGTGGGATCTTGATTATTATATGTCTGGGAGTGGTTTTAATTGGGTTGATGTTATTTGGAGTTGTATATGCTTTGGTTCCCTGAATGTCAGATCGTTGCCCCATATTTGAGAAGTTTTCTGCTATTACTTCTGCCCATATTCTTTTTATATCATTTGTATTGACTCCTTTCTCATTGATGCCTGTTAGTCTCACATTGCTCATCTTTACATCGTCTTGCAGCTGTTGAATTATTTTTTCTGCATCCTAGTTGTTGTTAAGAGATCTTTTTCACTAGCTGCAATGGTGTCTTTAAGGTCAGAAAGTCTATTTTCACTTTCACTCAAATGGATTTGCCAGCTTGTGATTGAGGTTTTAATTTCCTGTATATCACTTTGAATCTGTTTCATACATTCTATGTCTTTCCTATATTGCTCATTCAGAGGTTCCATCATTTTTATATTCTGCTCTATTTTTTAATCAATGTATTCTTTAGAAGCACTTAGTAGTTCTTTGATTATAGTTATCACTATTTTTTTACTTCAGAAATTATTTCTGATCTGGTCTCTTCTATACCTTTCTGCAGTTGTTTCTTTACTTGCAATGCTATTATTTCAGAGATTTCAGGTGTGTGATTTCCACTTTTCTCTATGCTAGTGTCTTCTGCATTTGTACTGGATGGACTCGGGGCCTGAAACTGGTTTTTTTTTTCTTTCTCTTTGTCATTTTGTATACCACTGATTTTTGACCTTTGGTGTAGAGCTTAGACAGAGTTATTACCTTAGCACCAGGTCCAGATCTATGAAGTTCAGACTCCTCTAGGTGGGTGTGGCTTGGGTCTGGCTGCTGTGCTCCACTTCTTCCTGCTGCAGCCTTGCAGGTGTACCCTTCCTTTCTCTGGCAAGATATTCTGTTCCTGAATCAGCTGGGTGGGTCTTGCCTCTAACGTCTTTCCAGGGAGTTCTGCTGAAGGGTTCCACACTGGGCCTGGACTCGGGTCTATTCAGGATCCTGTGGCCTGGATGGTCTCACTCACAAGCAGGGCTTGCACTCTGGATCTATTCAGGATCTGGCAGCCCCAGGCAGTCTCACTCACATGCTGGGCCTCTGCTCTGGGTTGCTTCGGGATCCAGCAGCCCCGGGCAGTCTCACTCCTGTGCCACCAGGCCTGTGCTCTGGGTCGCTTCAGTATCTGGCAGCCTGAGGGGTCTCACTCACACATGGGGCCTGTACTCTGGGTACAGTGATGATCCAGTGGCCAGGGCAGTCTCACTCACACGCTGCCTGCGCTCTTGACATCCTCCAGTTTTAACTTTTGTTTTTCCTTTAAAGTACTAGTAATTAAACCCAGGGCTTCTCCCTGAGCTACATTCTCTGCTTTTAAAACTTTATTTATTTACTTTTTGTTTTGAGATAGGTTCTTGCTTTGTTTCTAAGTTGCACAGACTGCCTCAGTCTCAGAGAATTCTGGGATTATCAGCATGTTCCGCTCTACCCAGCCAGTTTAACTTCTCAAGAATGTAGTATGGTTAAGATCACTCAGGATGTGGTCTTTTCAGATTGGCTTGTAAATATTACTAAATGATTTCAGTTTCCTTCATTGTCTTTTCATGGCTTAATAGCTCACTTACTAACAGGCAGCAATAATCCTTGTTTGACATATTACGTCTATTTTTTTAATAGATTGTGTCTGTCTATCTGTCTGTCTGTTATCTGATACTTTGCTATGCAGTTCAGACTCATAGTGATCCTCCTGTCTTGGCCTCCCCAGTCCTGGGGATGCAGGCGTGTGCCGCTGCACTGGGTTCCGAGGCCACATGGCATGCGGTACCGGAGATCCAGCTCAAGTCCTGCCCGCTCACCATGTGGTGCTTGGGCTGCGAGCTACCTCTCCAGCCCAGTTACGCATATTTATCCTTCACTTACTGAAGGACAAGTTGGTTCCTTCCAAGTCCTGGCAATTCTGAATATAGTTTTATAAACATCAGTGAGAATATTATGGTATGAAAATAAGTTTTCTGATCTTTGGGGTAGATATCAAGGAGAAAAAAAGTCAAGGACTAAAATTGGTGGACTGTACGGTATTTGTTTACTTTCGTAAGACCACCAAATTATCTCCCAAACTGCTTGCACCAAGACTGCATTCCCAGCAGCAGTGAAGGAAAGTGCAGCTTGCTGCCTGCGTCATCATCGCTGCTCGTCAGAGCTCTCGACTTGGGTCCTTGGCAATGCTGCCTTATCAGTGCTTAACTGTTCTGTTTCTTGGTCACTTGGGATGTTGGCCAACCCTTTATGTGTCTTTTGTCATTTGTTTGTCCTCTTCATCACAGCGTATATTCATGTCTTGCCCAGTTTTTGAGTTGTTCCTGTTCTTATTGTTGATTTCTAAGAGTTCCTTTTATAATTTGGCTACAAGTTAGATGGGCTTTAGTAAATATTTTTTTCTAATGTATATCTTCTCACTCCCTTGGTTGTCAGTCTTTGACAGAGCAGAAGTTTTTGATATTTATGAAGTTCAGTTTGTCTCTTGTTTGTTTTGTGGATACTGCCTGCTGTGTTGTATCTAAAAGTCATTGCCACATTCTAGATCTTCTGGAGTTTCTCTTGTATTACCTTCTAGGAGCTGTATTCTAAGTGAGTGTTACACTTAGGTCTTGTGAAGGTTATAATATTTAGATCTAAAGTCCTTCTTTAAAATAAGTCTTCAAGCTGGGTGGTTTCAACTCCCTTTCTCTTTCTTTTTTTTTGGAACCAGGGATTGAACTTTCCTTGTGCTTGCCAGGGAAACACTTATTCCACTGAGCCATCTCTCCAGTTCCCCAAAGCTGGATGGTTTCAGTCCTCCAACTCTGTTCTTCAATTATTGAGCTGGCTATTCTGAGTGTTTTACCTTTTCAGGTAAACTATAGGTAGAATCAGTTTATTGATACCCTCAGAAATAACTTGTTGGAATTTGACTGGTATTGTGTTGAATCTGTAGATGAGTTAAAAAGAACTTGACAATATTATCTGGACATTATTAAGTCTTGCTGACACAGATGAGGAGCCCCTGCCTCATTTGTCCCAGCACAGGTTTGAGGAGGAGGTGACTTGGCAGATGGCCAGCATGTTTCTCCCCTTTGCTCCACTTTGCTCCCCTTGCACCACGATGGACTGAGTAAGTTTGCTGCAGTGACTTCCCTGACTATCAAAACACCATTCTCTACTCCAACGTGAGTGTGGCCAAGCAGGCAGTATGCTTCCTCCACTCCAGCACTTCAGTCTGTACTGTTGCATTTTTTAAATGAAGAAGGCACTTTGGAGTGGCTAAGATTGGGAAAGGAAAGATCTGGACATCATATTTGCATTCTCAGCATTTACAACAAGCCTTCCAAAAGGTTCCCTGGTTTCAGCCCTCACCTTCACTGAAACAGGTCTGCATCTGCTACCAAAGTATCACTTTCTAGTCCTTTGTGTTGTAGTCTAGGAGGGTCCCCTCCTGTCAGGAACCCTGGTCTCCTGTTTGATGCTTCAATGCAAGATTGCACAGGAAAACTCAGAGACAAGATAAGGGTGATATGGGGAACTGGGGCACTCAGTGCTAAGGCAGCAGAGACCCAGAACCAGCCAGATCCACAGTACTTATTGGTCATACAATCTAGAGAACAGGGTGAGAATGCCACATGTAGTTGCTAGGAATAAGATGTGACACAGACAGAGTTGGTAAGGAGAGTACAAAATATTTTTGCATCAGGAACAGAAAAGACCAGGAATTTGTCATGGTAAATGACTAACTCATTCTTAAGTAAAACAAACTGCAATTCTGGGAGAGGAATCTGAGAAGGGTCAGTTGTCCTCAGCAGCAGTGTTGTCTCGTATGAGAGGCCACAGCCTCGTGGACCGAATCCCTGGTCTCTGCTATTCTGTTGGTGAGGGATAAGGCTAATCCAACTGCCATCTGGAGTGCTCGCATGAGTCGTTGCTCAGAACAAGCCAGTTGTGGGGCTGACTCTTTACAGCCCTCTCTGCTTAAAGTCTGCTCTGGGCATGATCACCAGGTAGTCTCCCATAGCCTCTTACATAGTAGCACCCCATGGTTGAACACAGGCCCTACTATTTAAAACAGACTTACTGTGTTATGCCTGTAAACCTGCTTTATTTCTTGAGTAGTGTGGGCTCCAGAAGTCCTATAAATCTACTTAGGATTCCTATCCTGAGTAGTGTGGGCAGTGTGAGTAAACAGCTGTTAATGCTGAAGAGCTCCAGACAGTAGCAGCCAGTACAGACCAGCAGCCGTGAACAAGAGCAGCAGAGATCCAGCACCCAGCAGGGTGACCCGTTGTGTCCAGCACTGGCTGGGATTGGGCAGTGATGGCCAGCAGTAGTGGGAATAGCAGCTGGCTGTATCACCTGCTGGCACCCAGCATCACTTTGTGGCATCTGGAGAGGTCAGGGCTGCTAGCAGAGCTGCGCTTGGCCAATTCGTGATTTCCTCACGAATTCGTGATTTAGCTCACAGTTTGTGGAGGTTTCAGTCCATCCTCAGCTGGCTCCAAGGCAGGGTGGCACATGGCAGTGGTTTATGGCAGCAGAATACAGCAAAAGCAGCAAGAGCGGAAAAGCGGGGAGCGAGCAAGCGAGCCAGGCAGGCGTGGCGCTCACACACAGTCCCCGCATTGGGCCTTGAATCGGTCAACCGTGAGAGCCCACCCCGTGACCGCATGAGGCTGTGGGGGCGTCTGGACACACCGTGAAGAAAGATCGCAGTGGCGGCCGAGAAGAAAGACAGTTCTACTTCTTCCAGGGAGGGAGGGAGGGAGGGAGGAAGGAAGGAAGAAATTATTTTAAAATGTGGTTGCCTTACAGCTTTAATATGTATTTTCAACCAATGCAAGTGTACTTTGAAGTAATACTCTGCCACCTAGTGGGTTGCGCCTGTATCTTAAAACAACAGAATATGTCTGCTTCCTTCTCCTCTCTTGTCTTCGTGCTCGATCAGTTCACTTCTATGTCAGGATTGAGTAGGTGTATATACATGCATTCATAATCCACTCTTAACTACTTGATTGATTGCAAATAAGAAAAAAACTAATTTCACCTTCACTCATTCTTTTTTTTTTTTTTTTTGTCTTTTTGAGACAGGGTCTCACTATGCAGTTCAGGCTGGCCTTACGCTCACTTTGTAGCTCAAGCTGGTCTTGAACTCACAATAATCCTTCTACCTCAGCCTCCCGAGTGCTGGGATTACAGGCCTGCGCCACCACGCCCAGCTACTCATTCTTTTTTTCTTTCCTTTTTTTTTTTGTATTTCAGGGAAGGGTGTTCAGAATCTCACTACTAGATCAGACTCATAGTGATTCTTCTGTTTACAGCCTCCCAAGTGCTGGAATTACAGGCATGTGCCACCATGCCCAGTCTCAATCCACATCTCAGCACACCCCAGGGGCAGGACCAGCACGGCAGGCTTGGGGATCAAACCCCTGGCTCCTGTGCCTTCTTGCATTCTTTTTCTTTCTTTCTTTTTCATTAAGAACCAAATAGCAATGAGATAGTTTCAAAACCGATTAGTAGGACAGTTTCAATAATTAATACATTGCATATTGTTGCCTTCGTAGTGGTTATTCATAGTACTAGGTGCAGACATGATATCCTGTCCAAACACTATTTTTTTTTTTTTTTGATCTTTTTGAGACAGGGTCTCACTATGCAGTTCAGGCTGGCCTTAAGCTCACTTTGTAGCTCAGGCTGGTCTCAAACAACAATCCTCCTGCCTCAGCCTCCCTAGTGCTGGGATTACAGGCATGCGCCACCACGCCCGGCTCTCCAAACACTATTAGTACAAATCCTTCTTCTAATTGAATTAAGACAAAAGTAGCTGTGTATCTATCCTAACTATTTTGTATATACAGATACAAAATAGTCCTTCATTTGTATCCCTTTTGTTTTTGTTTGTTTAGTTTTGTCAGAGATAGGTATTTCATTGCCATTTAAATATTATAGGTAAATAAATAAATATTGTAGAGGTGCATGAATTCAGCAAAACAATCCAATATAGTCTAGTAGTACATAATAGTAGTGGGTTATCCATAGGACTGGCAATGTCAGAAGTTGTTGACTTGAGCCGAGATACTCTTTTTCTTTTGGTCTTTTTTTTTTTTTTTTTTTGCTCTTTAGGAAACAGAGTCTCACTGTGCAGTTTGGCCTTGAATTTGCAACAATCCTCCTCTTACCTCATCTCCCCAAGTGTTGGGATTATAGGCATGTGCCACCACACCCAGCTCACTGATTTCTAAAAATCATGGCTGATGCAGCTTTTTTGTTTCCAGGTCTGACGGTGACTGCTGTGAAAGACTCAGGAGAGTGGAATCTGGAAGCTGGGGCATTGGTGCTTGCAGACGCAGGCCTTTGCTGCATAGATGAGTTCAACAGTCTCAAAGAGCATGACAGAACCAGCATTCATGAGGCGATGGAACAGCAAACCATCAGTGTTGCTAAAGCGGGGTACGTTTTTCTTTAAAAGTCTGTTGAAACAATGAGGTTATTTAGCATTTAATTAGGGAAAATTAGTAACTCTGGTATTCTCAGGGTGGATCAGTTATCACCCTTCAAGATACACATGAAAGCTTTTTTTCTTTTTGGAATATAGTTATGAGGAAATAAAAATGGCTTGTTGGGAAAAATACAGTATGAATGTAGGTGGACTTAACCAGTAGGAGAGATTTATACGGAGCTTTCAAAGCAAGATTCAACTCATTCTTTCAGGTCATTAAATATCGTGTATGTCATCTGGGCAAACTACTATATTAGGAATTTTGAAAGGCCCTAGAAGAAAAATACCATAGATGGCTTAAGTGGCATTCTTCTCGTAAATCTTAAGGAAAAATTGGCTGTGGTGTATGGAAAACTAGGTAATGATAAACATTAACATGACGTGAGGGGCTTGTGCAACTCATAGAGACTCAAGTGACCTGTGGAGGGACACTAGCCAGGCTTAAGGAGAAGTCAAGTGGCCTAGGGGACCTTTGGTGGTTGTGGGAAGCTTGCCTGGCTATAGAACTGTGGGCCGTCCAAGCAAACAACGAGCAGACTTTCTCGGCCTCAGCACTGCTAGTGTGAGAGCAAGCGGCTGGCCAAGTCAGCCGGCAGCACTGGTGCTGGGCAGCTCGGGAGGCATTGGCACTTGTCGGCCCTGTACCCAAGGGAAAAGCCATGGAGAATGAAAGGGGAGGAGAAAGAGAGCAGAACGCGGCCTACAGGAAAAGCATTCTGCGAAGAACTAGACAGCGCTGTACCGGACACTTGTTTCTTCATTCACTTGATACCTTCCTGTCTCTGCTAAGAACCTGCCACAGTCCAGGTAGCATGCTTGTCACTGAAAAGCACACAGGTCATGGGACATCATCCTCAAAGTCTTGACTTTTTTGGGAAGGAGAGATAAAAACAGAGTTAAGGTGATAAGGCTACAATAAATGTGCCTTGAGAAGGCGTACTTTAAAATAATTATTTCTTCTAAACTCTAGTGGGAACAACTAAACCTAGTTTGTTAAATGTCTACAGAGTCTGCTTTATCTTCTCGCTATGTCTCCACTTAACTGACATCTTTTGGTAGTTAGTAGGATTTGTCGTTTATTTTCATATGCCCTTCCCAGAGAAAATCTAGGACAATTTGCAAGATTCTTAAATAACACTTTTATTAGGAAAAGGTGAAATAGACTCTATGATTCTGTTTTAAAACATTCACAATTTTAAAAGATGCTAAAAAGTATCACTTTAACCTAACAATTTGGAGGTTGATATTCCTCAAATCTTATTAAAATAGAAATTGTTCAAGGGGTTCAGTCCCTGGAATACTGTGCCAGTGCTGCCCCAGCGCACGCTGAGACTATGAATGAGACTGGGTGTGATGTTGCAGGCCTGTAATCCCGACACTTAGGAAGCTTAGGAAGCTGAAAACAGGCGGATCACTGTGAGCCTGAACTGTGTAGTGAGACCCTGTGGACCCTGTACTAAATACATTTTTTTAAAAAGAAATTGTTCAAAAAGCATGTAGTCATTTAATAGCAAGTTGTAAGAGATACTTTTCATTTACCATGTAGTAAATTTCATTAACTAAATTACTATCCTGTAGCAACCTAATGAAAAACTATTTGTAACCTTGAGAGTTTTCTCATTCTGCTAAGATGAAAGAGCAAACAAAATAAAACTTCCAGCTATGGAAAAAAAGAGATACAAAATTAATAACGGCATAACAGAACCTACAGAATTAATATTTTAAGGTAGAAATATTTTAACTATCCTGACTGTCTTATGCCCAATAAAATAGGAACTAGTTATGTGCTATCTGTAATTGTGTTGTAATTTCCACAATTAGTGTTCTATAGCTATACAATTCATTTATGATACCAAGAGCTTGAACAATCTCATCTTCGTTAACTACTGTATGCTCTGCAATAGAGCTTTGCACATTATCGGTGGAAAAGAACCAGTTTAACTGCTTTTACAATCTATCACACAACTGTGTGTGTGTGTGTGTGTGTGTGTGTGTGTGTGTAAGAGAAAGAGAGAGAGAGAGAGAGAGAGAGAGAGAGAGAGAGAGAGAGAGAGAGAAGGGATTGAACTCAAGGCTTGCACATGGTGGCCAGTGCTCTACCACTGAGTTGCACCCTGGAGCAGCACAGAAGAGTGACCAACCCCTCCCCCATCAGTCAAATCAGCCGCAAGGTGACAGCTTCTGGGCACAGACCTGAAAGTGCCCACTTCCCGGACCACTTTCATGTCTGTAGAAATAGCTTTCACCATTCATTGCCAGGCAACAAACCTCCTCATTCCCGGGCCTCTAGCAAAAGGTAAAGGCAAAGAACCCTCCGCTTCTTTGGGGGTTAGGGATTAGGAACCCTTCCCTCCCAAGACCTGGGCAAAAGATTGTTCGTAGACAAAGTTTTTTGTAAGCAAAAACCAACTTCCTTGGAGAGAATGATAGTAAACATCCTTAGATCTAAGGTGCTGAACCTGCATAGTACAGTAAAAGCAGAAGTCTTCTGCCACTGAGGGGCAGAACAGTCTGCCTATCAAGAGCCAGCAAGGGTACTTGGCAGACTTCAGATGTCATGAACTCTACACTGCCCCCACCCCATGAGGGGGTGGTGAAAATAACTAATCTCTATTCTGTCCTGTGTAAGACCAAGACAAGGAGACCAAGAATCACCCTGGCTCCACAGGGAGGTTCGTTTCACTTACTGTAATTTGTTGGTCAGGTTTTATTGTTCTCATGGTATATTTTTATTTACATTATCCAGCTAACATAGCCAAAGAGATGGTTTGTTGTACACATTATACATAACCGCAACTGAGAAAAGAACTAGCCCAGAAATGGACTAATGAATTAAAGATATAAATTTTAGAACAACCATTGGAAGAAGTGAGGCATAGTCAGTAAACCCACTGTAGAAATGAAGTGGAATCATTAAAACAATCCAAAAGAGGACAGGACAAAAAGAGAAAGGCAAATAGTACCTGGGATGAATGGAACACAGCTCTCAAGATGATGATTTTTTTTTTTTAATCTTATGGTACTAAAGATCAAACCTAGAGCTTCGTACATCCTAAGTTGTGTTCTACCACTGAATTACATGTATAGTCTCAGGTAATAAACTTAAATCATTTGAATAATCATATTAATAATAAACCATATAAACAATTAAAAGCCAGAGATTATCAGACTGGATAAAAGGAAAACAAGGTTGGGGCTGGGGAGATGGCTCAGTAGAATAAGTGCTTCCCTGGAAAGCACAAGGGCCTGAGTTCAATCCCCAGTTCCACCAAAAAAAAAAAAAAAAAAGGAAAACAAGGTCCAACTGTATGCTGCTCTCAAGAAACCTAATTTTTACTCGGATACATAGGTAAGTTGCAACAGTGTAGCTGTCAGCCTTGGAAAACTCTGTACCCAGAGAGTCACAAGGAGTAAGAAATGAGTGTGTGACTGAAAGCCAAGGGAGAGAGTTGAAACAGAGGCCCCAGTGAGCTTGTGCATCCATGAGGAAAGGCACAGAAATGAGGAAGCCAGAGACCAGGATGCATGTGTCTCATTTGATTTTGCTTTGTTTTGGTACCAGGAATCAAACTTCAGACCTTGTGCTTGCCAGGCAGGTGCTGTGCTGCTGAGCTATCTCCCTAGCCATTTCCTTGGATTTAGAGGACACATTGCCATGACCACCTGCAAGACCCACCTTGGAGATACTGGGGCAGCCCTGTGAGTCTTCGCCTGGCCTGCGCTGTGCTGGACATGTGATAGCACATGTGCAGCAAGTCTTCTCTTCTGCTTTGTTGGCTGAGGAGTCAAGACATAAAAATAAAAGAGTGTGTAAACAAACATATGACATGGAAGCGATACAACCTGACCAACAGATTACAAGAAAGTAAGAATGCAGCATCATAAAACATAAAAATTATTTCCAACTCAGTAAATTAATCCAACACTGTATAAAAACAATTATATTTTACAACCAAGCAGATTTTATCCCAGGAATTAAGATTGGTTAAACTTTTAAAAACCAATCAGTGCAATTCACAATATTAGCAGAACAAAAATAAAAAAACACCCCGATTCTACCAAAAGAAAAAAAAAGGAAAATAATTCCAATAAACAAAGATCTACCAGACAAAGTTAAATACTCATTCACGATTGAAATTTTGAACAGATTAGAAAAGTTCTTCTGTCTTTTTTATTTTTTAACTTTATTTAGTACAGTATCTACAGGGTCGTACTACACAGATCAGACATGTAGCAATCCGCCTGTTTTCAGCCTCCCAAGTGCTGAGATAACAGGCATGTGTCACCATGCCCAGTCTCAATTGCTGTCTCAGTGCACCCCAGGGACAGGGCCAGCAAGGCTTGTCGTACTGGGAATCAAAGCCCGTCTCTGCACTCTGCCTAAGCAGATGCTCTAGCCCACCAACCTATCTGGCCAGCCCTTTCCTCTGCCTTTTAAAAGTGGGTTTGAAAAGAAAAGAAGGGAAAGAAGAAGAGGGGAAGAGAAGGGAGGGGAGGGGAGGGGAAGGGGAGGGAAGGGAAGGGAAGGAGAGGAGAAGAGACATAAAAGTCATTGCAAGAGCCAGGTATGATATTCTACATAGAAAATTCCAATGTGTCTGTCAAAAGCTGATAGGACTAAGCTAAGTGAGGTTTATAGGTGCATGCCTATAATTCCAGTACTCATGTGGCTGAAGAAGGAAGACCATAGGAAATCATACAGTGAGTGTAACACCACTCTAAACTAAACAGTAAATATGCAAGGAGGGTCCTGGGGTTCCATCCCTAGGCCTGCTGTACTGGCCCTGCCATCAGGGCACACTGAGACAGCAGTTGAGACTGGGTGTAGTAGCACATGCCTGTAATCCCAGCACTTGGGAGGCTGTAAACAGGAGTATCACTATTAGTCTGATCTAGTAGTGAGACCCTGAACACCCTGTAGGCCCTTCCGTAAAATACAGAAAAGAAAAAAAAAAAAAAAAACAGTAAATAAATAAGATCATAGTGCTCATTAATGAGCCTATTGATGTCATAGAATATAAGGTCAACATTTAAAACTTAATTGCAATTCTGTGTGATATCAATGAACAATTGGAAATTCAAACAAAGTGCACATATATAAAAGCACCCTAAAACAGGAAGTGTTTAGAAGTAAATCTACCCAAAATATGTGCTAACATATACCCTAAAAATTGCAAATCAGGCCAGACAGGAGGCAGTCCCAGAACTCAGGAGCCTGAGGCAGGGAGATCACCAAGAATTTGAGACCAGCATGAGCTATATGGTGAGACTCTGTCTCAAAAACAAAATACAAGAAAAACAGAAAATATAAAGCACTAAGGAAAAAGTAGAGGGCCATAGATATAACTGGTTCCATTCATCAGATGCCCTAAAATGGCTAGGGTGTAAGTTTCCATCTATAGTCAGTGCAGCTCGAGTCCAATAGCAAAGGGTATTTTTGTAGGAATGAATATGATTTTAAACTTCATATATAAAAGTACAGGAGCTGGAGCAGCAAATCAAGTTTGAAAAAGGGCAAATATGAAGACTTACTTTATTTCAAGATTTACTATAAAAATTTGGTAATAAAGACGTTAAAGCATGGGAATGAGGATAGGTGCAGATTGATAGTCCAGAAATAGGTGCAATAGAGTCCACTGATTTTTTTTTATATTTAATAAGCAGTTAAGTTTTAATTTGAAAAGATTTACTAGTAGATATCATAAGTAATTTCTCCTTCATAATCACTATCAATAATTACCAAATACACAAATACACCTTGAGTAATAATACTATTCCTTTCTACAATCAAGGATTTAATAACTTTTGGAATAGGGTTGAAAACTCCAGTTTTAATTTTGTAAACACAAACAAGGAGCAAAAGCTGATTTTCCACAGCCATCAGATCTAAAGCTGCGCTTCCGCTTCCAGGGGTTGCATGGAAAAGATCTGTGACCCTGCATTGCATTGAAATTCGGGCTGGCCAGTGGAAACTGTGGGTATTCCATATTGTTTATCTCTGAGTCCCCGGATGATAGGCCCGTTCTCCAGTTTTCCTGAGATTGTAAGGGTGGGCCATGCTCATCAACTTTGGAGCAAAATTCATTATGTTTACCTTTTCCACATCTCAGACAAGATCCCAGAGCAGTCTTGTTACCCATATCTGCTTTTTTCTTTTTATCTTGTCCTTTCCTGCAATCTTTTCTCGTATGACTCATCTTTCCACACTGAAAACATTTGGTGTGATTTTGTTTAAAAAAAAGACCGTAAGGGGGTCGCCAATAAATTCACTTTGTATGGCTCCAAGCCAATATCACCGCAGGCCTTAATATATTCTTCCAATGGTGCACCCTGTGCCTTTAAGGGACACAGCCTTCTGACATTCGGTATTCGCATTCTCAAAAGCCAAAGTTTGTAACAGTAACTCCTCAAATCTGGTGCTCTCACTGTTTTGTGTATAGCCTCCCTTGGGAGACAATTCCACATATGGCTCATTATTAGACTGAAGAACCTTAGCAAATGATTTTTGAGCATCCCCTGGCCTTTCTACCTTTTCCCAGGCTCTCAAGCAACAAATGCGAGCTTGAGCGATAGCCACATCGTCATATTGCAACTGGGCTTGGATACCAAGCCAGGCCCCTGACCCGGTGAGGTGATCTGATGAAACATGAACTGGGGGACTTTGTCCCTGTTAACCTTCTCTTGAACATCTGCTTCATCGTCCCACCAAGTTCTAAACTGCAAATATTGGCTTGGTTCTAAAATTGTACGGCATAAAACTTCCCAATCGTGAGGAATTAATTTATGTTCATTTGCTAACCCTGTATTAATCCAATCACATAGGTTGATTGCATACCATGCCATGACAGCCTGCTTTAAGTCTTTAATAACCTCAAATGCCAGAGGTTGGTTTTCCCATTGTACATACCCTTGGGGAAATTGTGCATTTGGTGGGTGTTGTTGAACCACCACAGGAAAAATACCCAAGGGGCAGAATAAGCTTCAGGATCTCCCTGTGGTCTCCCATGCATAAGAGCCTGAGATGTCACACTTTTATAAACGTTGATGGGGGCTTCCTTTTTCTCCTCATATAGAGGAGCAGAAGTTTAAAAGATGGCAGTAGAGGCTGTTTTTTTTTGTGAACTGAGATGGAGGAAGTACAGGGGTAGAGACCTCCATTTTTTCAATCAATTTAGAAAGCAGTTGTGATAATTGCCTTACCTGGGCTCCCAACTCACTTATCTCATTCTTAGTTTCCTTTTGTTCTACACACTCCGAATTCTCAGATTCTGAGGAGATGGTTCGCGATGCCATAAATGTCCTTTTACAACCCAGTTTGTCAGAGTCATTCCCATTACAGAGCACCGAGAATTTTAAAGGACCAACACTTGGTATTCCGGGAAGCACCTCCATTTAGGGAGTCTTGAGGGGGTGCACCCTTATCATAACTACGCACCACAGAGGCCCCTGCTCCGTTTCTATCCTTTTTGCTATGCTAGTCTCTGCATTTGAGTGTGAGGAAGGCAGAGGGCTTAAAGAGTTCTCAAAGATTCTTAAAGATTCGTATTTGTGCGGAAGCTGCTCTTGAGGTTTAGGAATATCAGCATCTGAAACTGACCTTTTCAGATATTTCTTAGACTCTTCTGAGTCCAACTGCAGTGGCTCCAAACCTACAGAAATTAAACCCTAGTCGTCTTCCGTGCCCCACGTTGCGTGCCATTGCATGTTTCAGGTCGGTGCTGAAAGAAACGACGAGAAGACCTGATGAATATAGCTTCCGAGGTCTCGCTGAGATGAATCTCTCTCCAAGTGAGCCGAGTCCACTGATTTTTCAGAAGGCTTCCAGAGATTGTGGTGCCTCCTCCCTTTCCTTTTTTTCCCAGAACTGCTTTTGATATTTTGGGTCTCTTTTGATTCTAGATGAATTTTAGGAATGGTTTTTCTAGATCTGTGAGCTATACTAATGATATTTTAATCAGGATAGCATTGAATCTGTATAACGATTTTGGGAGTATGGCCATTTTCACAATATTGGTTCTTCCTATCCAGGAGAAAGGATTATCTTCCCATTTTATGAAGTCTTCTTTGATCTCTTTTTTTAGAGTAATATAATTTTCACTGTATGAATCTTTATGTCCTTTGTGAGATTGATTCCTAAGTATTTCATTTTTGGGGAAGTTATTATGAAAGATATAGTTGCCCTAATTTGTCTCTCAGTGCATACATTGTGTATAGAAGGGCTATTGATTTTTAACTGTTGACTTTGTATCCTGCTATGCAACTGAATTTGGTTATTAAATCTACAAGTCTCTTGGAGTTTTTCAGGGCTTATGTGTAGAGTATCATTTCATCTCAAATAATGATAATTTTATTTTTTGCTTTCCAATCATTATTCCTTTCATTTCTCTCTCTTGGTAATTGTTCTGACTAATGTCTCCAGAACCATATTGAGTAGGAGTGGTGACAGTGGACATTCTTGTTTTGTTCTGATTTTAAAATTCAGGCACTCAATTTTTGTGCATTTTGTATGATGTTGCCTATCAGTTAGATGGCTTTTATCAGGTTAAGATATAGACCATGTATTCTAAGTTTCTGCAGGGTTTTCATCATGAGTGAGTTTTGGACTTGGAAAAAGCTTTTTTCTGCATCTATTGAGATGATCATGTGATTTTTGTCTTTGGCTCTGTCATTCTTGGGATGAATCCCACTTGGATGTGATATATAATGAGAATGCAGCAGCATTCTGTTTGTTAGTATTTTATTGAGGATTTTTGCATCTATATTCAGTAGAAAGATTGGCCTGTAGGTCTTTTTGGTTGAGTCTTTCTCCGGTTTTGGTATGTTTGCCTCTAGGAATGTGTTTGGGAAAATTGCTTTCCTTTCAATTTTTTTGCATATGCAAACATAGAATTGTCTCCCTAGTGTAAGAACATGAAAGAGTAAATAAAATCTGAGGGGTACAGTAGATACTGTGAAAAGGGGATAACCTGTTCAAAAGGAAGAAATTACTGAGATGAGGAAGACAAGAAAAGGAGTGAGGGAAAGAGATATATCTATGTATGTAAGCTGGATGGTTTGGATAATTACCGCAGTCAATGCTTTACTTTTTTTGTCTTTTTAATTTTTTTTTTTCTTTTTCTCCCTTCTAAATTTCTTACAACTTTTTTTTTTTTTTTTTTTTTTTGAGGAACCAGGGATTGAACTGAGGCCCTTGCACTTGCCAGGGAAGTGTTTATTTCACTGAGCCATCTCCCCACCCTCTCTTACAACTTTTCTTTCTTTTTCCAACTTTACACATGTATATCTGTAATCTGAACAACTAATTTGTAGATAACATTATGTAATACAACCATTGTCAAAGTCCTGTTATTTTGTTTAGTGAATTTATGAATCATTTCTAATTTTTTTAACCATTTTGTATTCTCTCAACAAAAAATAGGAAGAAGGAAACAAAAAAAGTAATGCTTGAATGCTTGACTATCTACAAGCAAAAAGTAAGTTACCATGTACCTTGTTTATAGCAGTTGCGTTTATAATCACCCAAAACTGAAAACAGCTCAGAAATGCATCAAGCAATGAATAAATGTATCTTGCCAGGTGTGGTGGCATATGCCTGTAACCCCAGCACTCAGAGGCTGAGGTGGAAGGGTCACTGACCTGTCTGGAGTACAAAGTGAGTACAAAGCCAGTTTAAGGCTGGCTTAAACTACGTATGGTTTGAATGGTTGTGAAACCCTGTCTCAAAAAGACTAAAAAAGCTCCACACAGGAGAGTACTGCTAGCAACATACAGGGACAAACTTGTCTTGCAGCAATATGGACACATATTAAAGGATTTTGTTAAGTGAAAGATACCAGGCGCAAGGAGCTGTGTGGTTTATGATTTCATTAATAGAAAATGCTGGAAAAGGCAAGACTGAGGAGAGAAAGCAGGTCAGTAGCTGCTAGAGGCCAAGGGTTGCAGGGTGGCCATGGAACATACCTCAGAAGGTGTATCTTAAGAGTTGTGTGGTTTATAACACAAGATCCCTTAATGCTAAAGATAGATAAGATATATTTAAAGATATATTTATGTTTAGATTCAACTGACATGAAATTGCTCTGTCAAATTGTTCCTAAAAGCCCTGAGCACTTCCTCTTGCTGATGTGCGTGTGAGAGCAAGAGGTGCACATAGCTTGGTGCTGAGCCCATGGGTGGCTGTGCACGGAACCCAGGGAAAGCAGAATGTAGGGGCTTGGAGAAAGGTAGCCGCACCTTCTGTAGTTGGAGTCTTACTTCCTTTTGTGGTGGTGCTGCGACTTGATAGAAAATGCTGGAAAAGGCAAGACTGCAACCCATGGCCACCCTGCAACCCTCGGCCTCTAGCAGCTACTGACCTTAGCCTCACACACACTAAGCGAGTACTCTATGCTGTTATGTCCCTAGGCCAAAAGGACATAATTTGAAGAATAATTTATAAGTTGGACTTTTTTTGTCTGCTGGAGAGAGAACTCCTAGCTTGGAGACATTAATTATGTTGCTACTCAGTTTTTTAGTTTCCTCTTTAAACCATTTGTCAGATGTGCAGTATATATTAAACTTGGTCAGAGAGGCCCTTTGAGGACCTTGACTTGCTGAGGTTTTCTCTGAGACGTCTGTTTTAGGCCACCACACCATGGTAAGACAAGCATTGTTAGGTTACTGTGCCAAACATTTTTATTAGTCTAATTTCAGGATAAAACTGTCCCTGTGGCTTCTATCCGAAGTGTAATTGCCTTGGAATTGAGACATGGGTCACTATCAGCATTTTAGCCTTCCAATTTCTTTATATTAATGTGGGAATATTTACTTTGCAAATCATTTTAGCATATTTCACATAAAGATTGCTGTAGTTTAAAACACTGAAGGAAAGAGAAGACCTTTGTGCTTCTCTGGTTACTCTAGTTAAATGATGTTCACAGGGTGTCAGGAGTGGATTTTGGTGGGATCCTGCTTTGTTCTTCCCCATATAATTATTTCTGAGCTCGTAAACACATTTATTTTGTTATCATGCATTTTTAAAGACTGTTTCTGAACATTGTGTACTGTCTAATTTATTAATATTCTTCAGAGGCTGAACTATTTATTCCTGCATCTTGAAAAGATTTCTTTTTCTTTGTCAGTGTAGTGAAGTGCTTTATAAATTACACTGTCATAGCAGGTGGGCCCCCAGGAGGTCAGCCTGTGCATGCTGGCAGGCACCTCACAGGGGCTGCCTTTGGCCCCTAGTGTAATGGTACTAACAGTAGGCCAGAAATCCCAACCAGCCTTGGTGTTTCTTAACAAGTTAACGTTTTATGTAGATAACAGTCGCGCACTGTGGACCTGACTGTCTTGTACTTTGGATTCCGAGGCTCCGTGTCTTTCCTACCAGGGGCGTATCCTAAGGGAGTACTCCACAGAGAGCAGAAGGTATGCTCACCTGTCCACCAGCATTTGTCTTCTCTGTTTCCTTAGTAAGCCAGTGAATGCACCTGATGCATAGAGAGCACGCCCGTCTTGGGGATTGGCACACACCTCACACTTGGTACTCCCCTCCTTGCCCTCCCTTCCCCTGTGCTGCACCCCCAGACTCTGTTCAGCTCCACAAAGTATGTCTCACTGCTTCCTATCGTCTGTGCCTTATCTTGTTCTTTAAATTATATTTTTGAATTTCTCATAAAGAGACACATGCCATGCTTAAGTTTGTGTGTCTGATTTTTTTACTTAGCATTATGGTCTCAAGATTCACCCATTTAACTACACATGTCCAGGATTGTCTTTCTGTGTGATAGAGTGGCACTCCATCGTGTGTAAGCATCACATTTACTCTCTCCATTCATCTGCCGATATGCCTGCAGGCCACTCCCGAGATCAGCTATTCCAAGTTGGGCTGCTACAGACACAGATGTGCGTGTTTCAGTATAATATGACACTTTTAACCACTTATCTGTCCACTTAGTACAGAATGATCAAAAATTGCATATTGCTTTTGTTAATTTTTATAAGATACAGCAGGAAATTTAGAAAGGATGGTTTTGTCAAATGTATTCAATGCAAGAATCAGCTAGTTGAAATTTCCCCTGTGTGGCGACCCTCGGGATAGTCAGTGCTAAAGGTGGTCTGCTGCCGGGTGATGCTCAGGGTACGCTGTACAGTGGTTACTCTTCCAAGAAGGTTGGAAAGAGCAATAGCTGGGCCAAGTGGGATTTCTGTTATTAGTTATTTGAGGACTCTCCATAAAGATTACACATCTTTTATAAAAACAAATACCCAACAGTAACAACAGTAGTGATTGTCCTACGTAACTAGATGTTAATATTTCTGTGGAGAAGTTTGGCTGGCTATGGTGAAAGAGCAAATATTTCTGGGGTTAGCGAGACCTAGCATCCACTGCACCCTGCCTTAGTTCTTTTTAGTCTTTTAGGAAACCCACTGTCATCCTCAGCCCAATCTTGTGTGACAGGATGACCACGGCCTTTCCCAGACATGAAACAGCATATAAGATATCTGCCTTCTGGCACAGCACCACCACACGCTTGGCAGGTGGAAACTCCAGCTCTGCTTCCTTTCCAGTTGTGGTCAGCCACAAGCTCAGTTTTTCTCTACGTGTACAGTGCAGCAGTGTCAAGGGCAAATTATTGTGCATTGATTATTTACTGTTGTCACTAATTTCTAGTTTACTGCATTGTGCTCAGAGAATAGTTTGTGTTATTCCTAGTTTAAGGAACTTTGCCAGAGTTTTTGCCTTTGTGCCTAATATAAGACTAATTTTTATTACCTCCCTTTGTACACTCAGAAGACTGTTCTTCCGGTGCGGGTGCAGCACACAGCCATGCCCACGTGGACATGCAGCGGGGCCTTCCCGCGGCCTGTGCAGGTCTCCTGTAGCCTCCTCCCCCACCTTTTATCTGTGGCATGTATTTAGACTGAGTGCTGTATGACTGGGTGTCTGGTGCCTGAGGTCTTTCCTGCAGCTGCTGCTGTGTGGTGATGGTTACTACAGCCATTGGCATTTCTGATTTTTTGTCACAGTGCTACCTGCCCTGAATTTTTTCTTGCTTTTGTCAGAATCACAGCTCTTGACTTTGTAGTACTTGCTTTTGCCTCATATTTCTGTGCTAACTCCTCTATGTGCCACCTTTTGATTGCAGCGCGTTCTCCTGTATGGAGCATAGAGCTGGGCTTGGATTCATGAACCCAAGTACCTTTTAATTCACTAGTTCAGCACAAATTATTGATGTTGCCAATGTTTGGTGTCAGCTGCTTCCTTTTTAAATAAACTTACTGAATTTCTTTGTCTTTATGCTTGGCATTTAGTAAAATTTGCATTTCTGTGGCAGGTTAGGGGTTGGCAAGCTTTTCCTATAAATGTCCAGCCTACAGTAGAGGCTCTGGACGCGGGGCCCTACACTCACTTTTGCTGTTGCCGACTCAGATGTCTGTGAAGGAGACAATGGATGCAAAGCTGTAGGCAGGACATACACAAATGGGTGGGGCTGGATTCCAGTAAAATTTCACTCACAACACTAGTTATGGGCTAGATTCTGCCTGTGGCTGCAGTTTGACAGCTGCCATTCTCAGACTCGCCTGCTTAGAACACCTGTGGCACGGCTGGTGAGGCAGCCCAGGAGGAGAGCACCTGCCTCGCACTCTAGGTCTGGCTCCTGCATTGCAAACACACACAGTCCCTTACAATTCCTTCAGTTCCCTTTCTCCTCAGTCAGGAACTTTAAATTATTATCCTGTAACTGCAATCTGTTGCCCAGATAGTAGTCAACAAAATTATTCTAGTTCTTCCTTTTCTCATCACTTTGAAAAAAACAATTATATATTTTTTGTCAGAGCAAATGACATTCACATGCTATTCTCCCACCTTTCCCCTTTTCTTTTCTTGGGTTTGCATCTAAAATTAAAGCGGTAAGTGCTTCTCTGTCAGCCCTCTTCATACTGTAGATTGCCATTGTGATCTGGCTCAATGAAGTTTGTCCTATAACCCTTACGGAGGGTGTCTGAGGACTGGGATGAGTTTCTGCTTGTTTCAAAGATTTTTCATAGCTTTGACATTTGTGGGACACATTGACCAAATGCAGAGACAGTGGCATCATGTGCCTTTCATGGAGTTTTGTTTCGTATGTTGCTGTGGACAAACCTGATGCTGTCTGCCTTTGCCTGGAAAGTGATTTGGTTTTCTTGCTTGGAGGCTCAGAAGATCTTGCTCCTTTACTTTGGAAGTCGAAACTGATTACAAGCTATGTCTCAGCTGATTATTCGTGGTCCATTTTTTCTAGATATGATAAGCCTTTGATATGTAGAATATTCTTTTATTAGTGGAAAATTTTCTTCAATCATAGTTTGGCAGTAGTTCTGTTCATCTTGCTATTTTTCAGGCACATGTGTGTGTGTGCTTATGTATGTAAGTGTATGTATCTTCTGTCATTTGTACCTTCATGTTATGAACTTTGAATTTTTGATTAGCGACAGTTTTTCATATATGAAAATATTTGTTTAAGGATATTACATTCAAATCAGAGTATTTCATTACAGATTTCCTTTGCTTTGGGAGGCTTGGGGGAGAGGTAGGACAAAGCTTTTACCACTGAGATATTTTGATTCCTGTATTGGTTGAATATGGATAGTGCACATTATCTCCATTCATCTTGAAGTACCTTTTTCTAAGTTGCTAATCAGAAGCCTTCTAGGGGCTGAGGAGATGGCTCAGAGGAATAAGCACTTGCCTGGCAAGCACAGGAGCCTGAGTTCAATCCCCAGTTCTGCCAAATAAATAAATAAATTAAATTAATAAATAAATAAATAAAAATAATATAATAAAAGGCCTTCTATTAAGGTAAGAATGAGAAGTTTGGAGAGTGTGCTAATTTTTTATTTCCAGCAGGCTTAAGTGAATAGTGTCTCTTCTAAGGAGGACTGTTACTGGGGATATAGCTCAGTGGCTTAAGTACCTGCCTGGCAAGCACAAGGTCCTGAGTTCAATCCTTGGTACTGCAGAAAAAGAAAAGAAAGATAAGCTTGCTTTCTAAGGAGGACTGTTGGTGTGCTACTTGGTTTTATGATTCTGTTTGTTTGGCCCCTTCTTCCTAGTTGACACAGTTCCAAAGCACTTCCACCTCTCTCAGTTTGCCTTCCCCTGCTTCAGAATACTTCCCAGGGCTGCCTTCTCTGGTCTCAGGAACTTATCAGGCCCTCCCTGTTTTCCCCAGTAGCCAACTGCTTTGATTTCTGAAGTCTCAAACCTGGCCTCGGTGTTCCCCAACTCTGCAAGAGTCTCCTCTTAGGGCGACGTCAGTGCCATCACCATGAGGGCCCACTGCACTTTCCTGCTCTCGTCCCACTTTTCTTATTTTTCTGGTTCAGCCAGATCTCCAGAGTTGACTCGATCGGTCTCTCAGCTCTGTTATGTGCAGGCTGCAATTCAGAGTGGTCTTTTCACAGTTGCTTTTTAAGTTTCCTGAGTTCTGTTGGATGGGTTTATCTGCTGTCCTTGTTTATCTCAGATGTCACTGAAAGGTGTTTGGAGGCACCGTGATGTCATGAGCTGCTCTTATCCTTTGGGAACCTGAAAATCAGCATATTATTTTACAATTATTTCTTATTGTTTAACTGATATTTTTCCTGTATATTTTAATATGTAATGCATATTTTTCTGAACCATCTTAAAAAAAATATTAAGAGAGATAGTTATATAGTTTATTTAAAAGAGCTCAATTATAGTACCCTTTAGTATCTGAAACTAAGAGCATATTCAAAATCAATACAAAGAAGCTTTTCCCAGGGATAGAGCTGCCTACAGATTAGGTAGGTGGCCTGTAGGATTGTGGACGTCTTCAAGTTGAGAGTAGAAAAATTTTATGTAAGAAATTCAAGCCATCTAATGAAAGAGAATCTTTAAGAAGTTATCTGGAGGTGCTACAAGTTATTGACTATTATATGAGAGATGAAATGTCAGCTGGCCACCATGTCCACCATGGCCACCATGTCCACCATGGCCAACTCAGCTGCTGATCAGTTTACTGCAGAACGTGTGCATAAATATGATTTTCCTTCATACTGTGCAGTGTTGAACATGATCTGTGCTAGACATGGTATAAGCTCAAGAGACAGCAGCAAGAACTCTTTCTTTTCAACTGACCACAGCATGCATTAGACATAGACAGGATGAGCATAACAGTCAAGAGCAGAGTCCAGAGCCAGCTGTCCTCCTGTTGCTCCCCACTGTGCTGCTGTAACCCCTGTCCTGTTATGACAGGGCTTGGTGAACTGGGAGTCTGTTCAGTGTAGACATACAATGCATGGTATCAGAAGTTTTTTCATGTCCACATCTGTCCTATGACTCAGAAAACTAGTGGCTGACTTCTTGTGTTTGTGGGTCTTTTAGCCTCCTGCAGCTATTGAGAGTAAGGGAGTTGTCTTTCCTGGCACCATTTCAAATGCCTACAAGAGAGATCCCACCATGTCTATTAAAGAATTGAGCAGGGAACCACAGCTCCTGGCCACCACATCCCACTCAGCTCCCATGTTCCCAAGGTGAAGACAGTGGGAAGATGGAGAAAAAGTACAGAGTTGGAAGACAGAAAACTGAGGCCTGTGGAGCCCTGTTTGCTCAGAGCCAGACTAAAAGAAGGAAGAGGAAGAAAAAGCAAGACTCCAATAGCTGCAGCCCCCTGGGGAGGATGGGTGTCCTATGAAACCTCTCCACCCAATAGCTTATCATGTGGCCTGCCTCAGGTGCTGTGTTCTGGCCTTGATGGTGCTCCAGCCCCAGCCACTCCCCACCCTTGGCCCCTGGCTAGGTTGTAGATTCACAGTCCTTGGGACAGGCACCAGCCTCTCATCTGGTCAGTTGTCCCTAAGTAGAAGTTTACTCAGAGGAAATCACAAGGTCATGTGCTTGGTAAGATGGCACTGTCCAGAGCTATAATGAGGACAAAGGAATCCCTTAAGGAACACACCAAAGGACCTGTCACTACAGTTGCTGGAGGGAATGCTAATACCTAGAAATTAAAGGAAGAAAATGTTAATTTGGCTCATGGTTCCAAACGTACCAGTCCGTGATCCACTGACTCCAAGCTAGAAACATCCTGGTCAAAGGGCCTGATGGGGCACAGCTGCTCACTTTGTGGTGGGCAAGAAGCAGAGAGCCAGGGACAAGGAGCAGAGAGAGGTGACTGCAAGGCTCCCAGGGATGCCTCCTGGTGGTGCGCCGAGCTGTGACCATGAGTGGGTTACTGCACTCATGGACCACTCTTTATAGGTGGGGCCCTTAACTCAGGAGGTCTCAAAGAGACAGACAGAAAGGGCGGCAGGGCGGCAAGACAGTGCTTGGCACAGCTGCTCCTGAGATGTAGGCTCTTGGTTGATTGCGCAGTATGACTCCGTAGCTGTTTTTACCATACTGCCCTAGATTACAGTTAGTACCAGTATTAGGATTTTCTCCTCCGTCTAAGTTGTCTTTCAAACATGTTTACTTTTGTCTAGAAGTATCACAGAAGAGTGAGGGGTACTTCGTGTTGTGTTCACCTTGCGCAGCAGTGGCATCTACCCCCAGGCCCGGGACACAGTTTTCGTCTTCCTGGTGTGGGTGCTGGGCACAGGGTGCCCACTTGTGTTTATCTTTCACACCATTTGTTCTGTGTTAATTTACTGTGCATGGATCTCCTTCCAACAGTAATTTGTCTCACTTTGGCTGATAGCTTCCAGAATCCTAAGTTCATTGCCCCTAATTAGAGGCCTGTTAATCTTCCTAATGTAAAGAACATGATAAATTCCCAAATGCAAAACTGAGGAAAATGTCTCCAGAGACTTGCAGCATAGCATGATGTTAATTAGTAGTAGATTGGGCTAAGTGTAAAAAAGGAGCATTTCCATGAATTTTATGAAAATACAGATATAGTCTACTCTCAATGTTACCCTTAGGAAACCTTAACGTCCCACTGCTCCCCAGGTGAAAGCCTTCTCTCCTGTTGGCCTGAAACGCAAAACTTGAAAACTTTGTATGTATTCTGGTCCCAGTCTCTCAGATCGCTGCAGGTTTTCTTTGAGCCACTTGATTCCTTCCCAACACCTTTTTAAAAATGCTTGAGGAGATCTGCTTTTGTTGTCTCTTCTATCTCAAGTGTGAGTCACTGATGTGTGAAAGGATTTTTATGTTTTAGATTACAAATGTCCTGTGTCTGAAGGTGGAGCTTTAGGAAGGTGTCTAGACCAGGGCCACAGTCCTCCTCTGTGGGTTGGTGGTGAGGAGTTAGTTTCCAGCCCAGCTGTGGGGGAACTAAAGGGGTCTCCCTGGAGACATTGGGCCCCAGAATGTGACAGGAGGCTGTACCACTGTCCCTGTGCCTTTCCCTCCCTCTGGTCCTGTGCAGCCCTTTCTGTTTCCTGCCACCATGTGCATGGCCTTCTTTTTCCACACCGTCTCAACCATTCTATTTCTGCTCTGGCACCAGAGCAGAAAGCTCAGAAACCACCCACCATAAGTAACCTCTGTCCACTCTAAGTTGTGCAAGTCAGGTATTTCATCCTGGTGATGAAAGCTGAGTAGGACAGTTCTGATCTGAGTTTTAATTTCCCTTATGGGTGTCAGCGTGAGCCACTGCAGCAGAACAGGCTGGCCTCTGAAGCTGCATGTAATTTCTCAGAACTCATTTTTTTAATATGCCATCCATTTTCTGTGCATGATTCCATTTAACTGTTCAAATCCCTAAACTAGTTTCTTGGGTTGAGGTTAAACTATATTCAGTGTTTTCACTGGTTATCCCCTACCTGCCTTACCTGAGTAGCTGTCAGCCAAATGCTTAAACCACTAGGAGGAAACTAATGTGACTTCTACATTGTAAAAGCTCGCTGTACTCAGAATAGAAAAAAGGCAAAATATTCCAATGTCTAGAGTCTTCTAGATGTTCATCCTGGTGTCAGTAACTACAGTGTCAGTCTCCCTAAGTCAATACATGTTTGAGAAGGCCCCTCACTTTGCTTATGTTACATAAACCTAGAAACTGGCTTGTCTTTGGTTTTGAGATGGGGTCCAGCTCGGTTGCCCAGGTTAACCTCGAACTGCTGAACTCTAATAGTCCACCAGCCTTGGCCTCACTGCTCAGTGAAATAGAAGAAACAAAGAAGCAAACGGCACACTGAGCTTGCAAATGGGCAGCCACTTCGAGTTCTCTAAGCTTTACATTTCAGTGCTGGGTCTCAGGAAAAGCGGCACAGTACTACTTGGGAGCCCTCAGTAGGGGCCATCTGAAGGTCTACAGTCGATGACCTTCAGGTTGTAGGACACCAAGCTAAGTGCTCATTTGGGAAAGATGGTGGTTCACTGTTTTCAGGGTTCTTTCCCAACTAAGAGAGATAGTACCTTGGCAGGGCAGGGTATCCCAGGACATACCCTTGCCAATGATCTGGCCCAAAACAGGCCTCTAAGTGAGGATCTCTAAGGCAGGCTCGGGACCAGGTCGTGACTCCACCTCAGGTCCCTTTGTTGAGCCCCCTACGGGGGGACTTTCAATTTTATGACCCTTGTTAAAAGGTAGGACAAGTAGGGGAGGCCCTAGGTTCAGTTCCTTGCATTGCTGAAACAAACAGCAGAAGTAGAAGGAGATTTGTGTTCCTAACATTTAAATTATAAAAAATATACAATGCACGGGAAATACCATTGACAAGATTTTATTGTGTATAGTTTATAGGACATTTATTACTCCTGCTTGTGCTTTTAAGCAGTTTTCGTTTTGTTTTGACTGAGGCCCTAGTGATAGAGATGTGGGACAGTGTCACACGTGAAGCTTGCATCTCAGCCCAGTCCGTGGCCTAGAGCCGTGGGTGAGGAGCCCACACAGCCACTGTTGTGCTTGCTGCGCTCTGGCGGACTGAGCGCTAAGGAATAGCAGCAGCTTCAGGTGCTGGAAGGTCACTGCTTCCTTATCATGTGCCAGACCCAAAGCCCATCTGGGGTCTGTGCCCAGAAGTTCCACCCTCCCTCACCATCAGGGTGGGAGTTAAGAGCCGTAGCAGGTGAAGGGGGTATGCGGTGGACACAGGTCCAGTCCCTAGCCTCACTCTTTCCGTTCGCCTGTGTGTGGTAAAAACATAAAATGTACCTTCTCAGTTGCTCTAAGCAGACGGCTTGCTGGTGTCACGTGCAGCCCCATTATTGTCCAGCCACGTTCAGGACTCTGGTCATACCTGGCGCTGTGCCATTAGGGCACTCCCGTCACTCTCCAGGCCTGGCACCCACCCTCTACTTCCTGTTTCCGTGACCCTGATTACTGAATATTCAAGGGAGGGGCATACAGGATTTATCTTCTGGTGACCATTTTATCTCACTTGGCATGGTGGCCTCAGCCATGTCGTGGTGGGTGTTAGAAAGTCCCTTCTTTTTAAGGCTAATTTCCACTCCACCTCTTCATGTAGTGAGGACATTTGCCGTTCTGTGTCACCAGACTTTTCCAGTCTTCCTTTCTCTCCTTGGTTATGGACACACAGCCAGTTTCTCCTTTATGCAGCGGTTCCTCACACTTCCCTGACCAGAGGAGACAGGCTGAGGGTGGGAGCTGCCCTCCCCACAGTCATGCAGGCTCACACCCCACCCTCATTCTCCCTCCTGGGCTGAGAGAGCCACAGAGCTGGAGGAGGAAGCCATGGGGTGGGGTCTGAGCGGTGTTCTTTCACCCCGTGTTTCACTGTCACACTGCACATTCCTGCCTCCCTAATTAACTGTGAAGGGATCGAAATGTGATGTTACCCTCTGGGGAGAGGCAGAGGTGTGAGGGGCGTGTGGCGGCCACTTCCCAGCTGCAGGTGGGGCGGCTGCCACTGTCAGGACAGGGTCTCACAGTGGAGCAGGGTCTGAGCTCAAAGCAGCTTGTGCAGCCTAATGTTACACAGCGTTTATAAAAATTACTACACAGCATTTGTAGGAAAGTTTAAACATGTGGATCAAATAAATAGAAAATAGCTTTTCCAGAAACCAGTGTTTCCACTCAGAGTTAGAGAAAAAAAATATATGTATCAGTGCCTTTGAGTTATGGCTGTTAAAGCCTGTAAATGTAAAGTAACTCAGAATTTTAGAAATACAGGTTGAACTAAGTAACTTTAATTTCACTTATCATTTAATTAGTATATATTTACTGTGTGTATAATTGGTGCCTGACAGTGTGAAGATAATGAGTCCCTCAAAAAGGATCAAATTTAATGGGGAAAAAAAATAAGGTAAATAGATTCTAAAAGCATCAGATCAGATGGAGTTCTGCATCTTAGATGTCACAGCCAGGGGACAGGGCCACCCATGCAAAGGGCACTGCAGATGTCAGGCACTCACATGTTTTTTTTCATTATGTATTTGGTACAGGGTCTCACTATGCAGCTCCGACTTGTGCTCCTTCTGTTTTTAGCCCTCCAGTGCTGGGATTACAGGCACATACCACCATGCCCAGACTCATTTGTTGGCTCAGCGCTCCCCAGACCAGCGCGGCATGTGGGACCAGAGATCATCAGCCGCTCTCTGTTGCCTGGAGACTAGCTTCCTTATTTTTGAGTTTGAGGAAAGAATACCTACATTCCAGGTTTCTGATGGAAACCCAGGATAGTCTGCATGAACTTAACTGCATGCTCAGTGTTATACAACCTGGTAGTTATTTCTGTTAACGTCACTGGAGCAAGTAGAGAGCAGACTGGGCGGGAAATGCATCACCTGACACAGGTTTCTGCAGGGGTGGTCAGTAGCTGAGCCACTGCTGTGCACACGGCACTTGAGATCAGCGGCAGGTGCGTGCGTGTGTGTGTGTGTGTGTGTGTGTGTGTGTGTGTGTGTGTGTGTGTGTGTGTACAGCTGTGCTTGTCTTTCGGAGCTCCACCATGTTGAGCAGGGGTATTTGTACTGCAGCTTTGTAAGCTCCAGGTTGGCAGCATCCTTCCCCATGTCAGATGCTGGGAGGCCCTCATCACTGGCCCCGCCCTCATGCTCTGCAGCCAGATCCTCTGACCTCAGCCGCCTCCTCCTCACCCACTCCTGACCTCTCATCACCTGCACGTCTGTGGATACATGCTGCAGCCTATTCTCTTCCATGCAGATCTTCTTTTGTCCCCTTCCTTAAGCATAATTTCTTGTTCCCCTAGTTACATCAGAAAGAGCACACCACCTCCCTCCAGTCTTTGTATGCTCCCTGTCCATTGTGTTCGGCCAGGAGCCCTGCGGTCATCCTGTTGCCTCCAGGCAGGGGCTTCCTGCAGCCCTGCTCAGCTGCTGCCTCACGCCGATCTGCTGAGCCATTCCACTGTGTACTGATCAGCGTATTGCCCCAGACAGAATTTTCCTTTATACGCAGAAAAATGCCCAGAAGTATCTATTAATCAGAGAGTAGAGCAGTCAATTGGATTTACCTAGCACTGAAAATAATTTTTTAAAAAATTACTTCCTGTGAAGTTAAATTTTATTGCACTGCCAGTATTGCAGAGATGCCCTTTTTCTTTCTTTCTTTCTTTTTTTTTTTTTTTTTAATAAATGCAAGTCATCTCAGCTGCATGGGGTTAAACATACATTTGTAAGATGGGGAGGAACCATTTATGACATTGTTCTTAGCCAGATGGGGCTCCCATTCCTATGCTACTGCCTTTATGGGGCTACATTAATTATCTGTTGTGGGCTGTCTCTTGAAAAATTGCCCTTCTTACTAATTTTTTTAAAAAAGGATTTAGCTTTCCATAAAGTTGCCTTAGTTTTCTTATATTCAGAGAGTGACTGTTTGTGCTACTTGCTGCAGATTCTCAAAATCCTTCAGCTCAGGGAAGGAAGTCCCTGCTGGAGGCAGCTGGAAATGCTGGCCTTTGCAGTTGCCGCCCTTGCATGCTGAGTTCACAGGCCTGGGACCCCTGTGAGGCAGGCTGCCAGGGCGAGCATTGCAGAGCCTCGCCTCACCACACTACCTGAAGCATGTGAGGGCAAAGTTACCTTGTGTCCCTTCAGCCTGCATTGCCCCGCACTGGACTTGGTGCTTCCCCCAGCACTGTCCTGTGCTCCTGCCCTGTCCTGTGAGTGTCAGCCGACCACACCCACCTAAAGGCTGCCCAAATACCAGGGCTAAGTCAGCCCTTAGACTGATTGCTTGATTGCCTTCCCCTGTGATTGGAGAAATCAAAGCAGAATGAGTACACTGAAGGCCTTTCGTTAGCCGCTTACCACTCCCAAGATGCCCCTCCCTCTACAAGGATGTCGCTCCCTTGGTTTAGAAACATCCACATGCCATCACACGTGTGGGCTGCAGTGCAGAAGCTGCATTCTGCTGCTTCTCTGATGGCCTTTTCCAGCACAAACACAATCCATCCCTGTCCTAGGAGCCTTAGGTTTACAGAACCTGGTCTGTGCTCCCTGAATTACACTGGCAGTAGTGAATTCCGAGCTCTTTAAGAGCACTGTTCATGTCTGGCTTCATGTCTTGCGCCTATTAGCACCTAGCAGAGTGGTGTGTTCATTGTAGGAGCATAAAAAGTATTGACAGACCCAGCCTCTGTGCTCCCACCTCCTCAGAAGGCAAGAGGATTGCAAGTTCAAGAGCAGCCTAGACAACTTAGCAAGATGCTGTTTCCCAGGACAAAAGTACAGGTTGGGAATGGATCATAGTGGAGGAACACGTGCCTACCACATGCCAGGCCTAGCTTTATTCCTCAAAAAAATTACATATATATATATATATATATATATATATATATATATAGAGAGAGAGAGAGAGAGAGAGAGAGAGAATTATTGAAAATTTTTGAGTTCTCTTTACAATAAGCTAGTTTCAGTGTGCTTTGTTGGTGCCTGAGATAGGAAGCTCCTTGAATTATGCCATGTTGCATTCCACAGCAGTTGCTCTGGATTTTCAAGGTCCCGGTGCAGCTCTCTTTTACTAACAAGGTTGATCTCACATCCATGGATCTGCCCTCTTTCTTCAGCCTTGTGTGCAAGCTGAACACCAGGACCACCATCCTGGCAGCCACCAACCCCAAAGGCCAGTATGACCCTCAGGAGTCCGTGTCCGTGAACATCGCCCTGGGCAGTCCGCTCCTCAGTCGATTCGATCTGGTCCTAGTTTTGCTGGATACCAAGAATGAAGACTGGGATCGTGTCATTTCTTCCTTCATCTTAGAGAATAAAGGTATGTAAAGAAAACCATTTGGGCTGATGGGGAGAGCTTAGATCTAAATAAAGAAAGGCAGTTTTCCTTGAAAACCCAAGATATCCTTTTTGCAGACCCCTGAGGGATGTTTAGCCAGAAGGTGGTGGTTGAGAGGATGTGGTTGGCAGGCCCAGCATAATAAGAAGAGAAAGGGCTCTGCCACCTGCTGGGTGAGACTGCCCTGGAGGCAGGTGTCCTTGAGGTGAGAGGAGTTGACCTCATGCTACTGCATTACTGTCACTCTGCTCTTGCCACACATTTGGGACTGAATTGGGACATGGAAATTGCTCAGGGCAAGCCCCTCTGTAAGCAGATTCTCCCAACTATTCTGGTTGCTAGCAAGCAGACGGGAGTATCCTCAATGATGTTAGCCCCCTAGGAATATCCACAGAGCACTTGTTTGGGACAAAGAATCATCTAGATTTCTTCGACTACAGAGCCCAGAGGCGAGAACAAGAGCTGGGCACCCTTAATGATGTCGCACTGTTAAAATGTGCTGGCCGACACAGGTTACCCAAGCAGGGCTGAGAAGCTGTGGAGCATGGAGAAGATGAAGACATACTTTTGCCTCATCAGGACGCTGCAGCCCACACTGTCGGATGCGGGCAACCAGGTTCTCCTGCGCTACTACCAGATGCAGAGGCAGAGCGATGCCCGCAGTGCAGCCCGCACCACCATCCGTCTGCTGGAGAGCTTGATCCGCTTGGCAGAAGGTGGGTGGCATTCACCGTGGGACACTTCCACTGAGGCCCAGTGTGCAGAGTGTGGCGTGGGTACCACAGCGCCATCTCTATCTAGGGCACCTGTGGTCATGTGATAGTGAAGGCTTGGAGCCCCAGGAATCACTGCTGCAGGACAAGAAGGGGTGCTGGGCAGAAGTAGTGTCCTGAGAGCCCTCTTGGCACTGCCCTGAATGGAAGCCCTCGCTTCCCTGTGTGTTTTTTCAGTACGGCTCTGTCAGCATTTGCAGTGGGAGGTTTCGTATGCACAGCAGTATCTCCTGTTTCTGATCAGCTTCAGCCACTCTGAGCCTTCCCATTGTTACTACAGTGGCCAAACTGATGTGGACACGCACACCCAACACATGTCCCCATAGCTTCCCTCTAACGCTGGCTTTTACACTTTAGCCTGCACTCAAGTAACCCTTTCAAAACTCACATGAGCTGAAAGTTAACGTACAATGAAATCACAGAAGCTTAATAAACAGTACAAAATAAAAGGATCTCTTTTTTTTCTAAAGATTTATACCTAATATGAAGGCAAGAAATACCCAAAATTCAGGCTTGTTCATTTGGTAGCTTTGAAAAAAAACTCATAAATCATAGATAAAAAATGCCAGAGCCGGGCATGGTGGCGCATGCCTGTAATCCCAGCACTCGGGAGGCTGAGGCAGGAGGATTGTTGTGAGTTCGAGACCAGCCTGAGCTACAAAGTGAGCTAGAGGCCAGCCTGAACTGCATAGTGAGACCCTGTCTCAAAAAGACAAAAAAAAAAAAAAAAAAAAAAAAAAAAAAAAAAAAAAAGCCAGAGATGATAAATGAACTTAATTTTATGTTTCTAAAATAGATTGAAAAGCGAGGGCTAAGTTACTGCATATTGAATGTGTGTTTACACAGCCCCGCACTCCTAGAGTCCAGAGAACCTTTTCACACACGCAGACAACACTGCACACACTATGTGGAAAGTCCAGGCCCTAATCATGGAAGAACTTCGGCCAGTTGGATGTGGACTTCTGTACTTCATCTGGTGAAAGTCATTATTATGAGTAGCTCATTCATAGTGCAGTTTGGGGCGGGGAGGCTGCCACAGAGTTACCGTGTCCCTCTGGGCCCTAAAATCGGGTTGCATTTCTTTCTCACAGCTCATGCCCGCCTGATGTTCCGCGACACTGTGACCCTGGAGGACGCGGTCACGGTGGTGTCAGTGATGGAGTGCTCTATGCAGGTGAGGGGGCCGGTGCCTTGAACGTGGACTTGCTTTGGCCAGCCCTGCCAGCACTGTCGAGAGCCGCACACACAATCATGTTCAGACCCAGTGCTTGCCAGGAGTGTGTGAGTGGCCAACGCTGCCCTTGTCTCTGAGGGTGGTATAAGCAGTGGGTTTCAGCACACCCAGCAGTGTCTGTGGTCTCTCTGTGACACCCTGTAGCAGTCACTGCTGTCCAGAACTTGAGGGAAACGAAGGGATCCCGGAGGCAGGATACATGGGGTAGGGTGTGTGTGGCTGGTCCCAACCCCCAGTGTGAGTGATTTCCAGAGGTCCAGCTGCCCTGGTGACTCTGCCTGCCTGCCCCCCTGCAGGGCGGTGCACTGCTAGGAGGGGTGAATGCCCTGCACACGTCCTTCCCTGAGGACCCTCAGGCACAGTACCGGCAGCAGTGCACACTCATCCTTGAGAGGCTGCAGCTGCAGAGCCTCTTGAGTGAAGAACTCCGAAGACTGGAGAGGTAAGGAGGGGTGACCAGCAGGGGCAGGGGAAGAGGGCCTCCTGGGCATCTCAGACTGTCCTGCTTCCTGATGTGTAATGAAAGCCTAACACTCGGGGCTTTAAAAAAAAAAAGAATTTGTTCAGAAGGAAAGAGGTGCTAGGGAGGGTAAACAGGGAAAGGAAGAAAAGAAAAAATGATAAAAGAAGGAACAAATGGAAATAAAGCTTTGTAAGTGACGGTGAGGGGGAGAGGGAGGAATCAAGATATGTCATATACAGGTACAAGTTCCCTATGGTGCATATGACTTTATGGATATCTAAATTGTACCAATAAATTTAATTTTAAAAAAATAGATCGGCTGGGGATTTATTTAAGTGGTAGAATGTTTGCCTAGCAAGCTGAAAGCCCTGGGTTCTATCCTTGACACCAAAAGCAAAAATAAACCTCAACCAAAACCAAAAAGACAAAAAAGTAAATACAGACATAAACCCAACTAGTGCTCCCTCAGAAAGTGCCAGAGGTCCAGGCAAGCCCAGGAAAGCGCTTGTCTCTACCCCTCACAGGCCGGCTGGCCGACAGCTCGGTCTTGGGCTTAGTGGCAGTGTGAACCAGAGGTCTGGAGGACAGTGGAAAGCATGCGTCTCGGAGTCCGTGAGCACACGCGTTCTGCACCCCAGAAATGCAGCAAACTGCGAGCTTGTGGGTGTCCTCAGTGCTTGGGTGGTCGGGATGGAGGAGGCGGTGGCAGGACTGCTATCTGTTGTCTTCCCGACCCGGCCCCAGGCTGAGCAGCAGGCCTGGTGCGCAGTGCTTACAGAGGGCAGCTGCAGGCTGGCCACAAGGCTGGAGCCCTGTGCGCCCTGCTGCTTCTCCCGTGTGCTTTCTCCTGGCTAGGGACACAGCCTTTCTCTAATATGTGACCGTGGCACAGCCTTCCAGGGAAGGGGACTGACTCTCCTACTTGCACTTTGGGTGAAACTAGCCTGCCTCTCTTGTGGCCTCCTGGCTCTTTTATCATCAGAGTGAGGCAGTAGGTCGCTTACCCCTCCAAGTGCTGATATTTGCGGCACCTGACCCTTTCCAGCCCCTCGTGGGCAGAGCTTTGCCTGTGGGGCAAGGGGCTGCTTGTTTCCTGCTGTCCCAGTGACAGGAACTGTTGGACAGTGGGGTCAGGAAAGGAGCAGGTGTGAATGCTGGTCAGTGTTGTGCTTTAACTAAAACATGACCTGGAGGAGGAGGAGGAGGAGAAAGAAGAGTGTGGACTATCTAAAAGATAGAATTCGTTGTGATGGGTGTTTCTTTGTGAAGTTCCAGCCTTGAACCTCATAGTAACTAAACCGCTGCTGTACACTGAAGGTGAGTCACCTCAAGCCCTAATCAAGGAGAAAAAGCCAACTTGTGCTTGGGTTCTTATCCTGTAGGAAAGAGTTCTCTGTTCCTTAAGGAGATCAGACAATTATAATAGAGTCTCTGGTACTCCTCATCAGATTTCACTTGTAGAAAATGCATAATCATCGACAGTCTGCCCCAAGTAATGCCCATCTCACCTGCCTCAAAGCAGCAGCCAGAAGCACGGTGTCCTGGAGTAAGGTGTGGTAAGCCTGCAGGTGCTGTATGTGGGGAGAACTCAGTTTCTGAGGAAGAATTAGATTAAAATAACAGAGCCAGCCAGGTGTGGTACCTGCCTGGGATCCAGCTGTCAGAGAACCAGGGCAGTGTGTTCAAGGCCAGCCTCACCAACTCAGAGACCCTGTCTCAAAATGCACTCTCTCTCTCTCTCTCTCTCTCTCTCTCTCTCTCTCTCTCTCCCTCTCCCTCTCCCTCTCTCTCTCTCACACACACACACACATACACACACACACACACACACACACGGCTGGAGACGTCCTGCCTGAACCTCCAGTACCACTAATAAATGCCAAATGAGTTGCACATTTTCTCATCTGCTTGTGGTTGTGATTTTTCCCAGACTTAGTCCTGAGGCGCAGTCAGGGTCACGGGAGCCACCTGTAGGGGACCAGAGCACATTCGGAGGGCCCCAGCTGCAGGGTGCTCCCACCTAGTGGAGCGTAGTCCTCTGTGTGTGCAGTGTGCTGACAGTGAGCATTGCTGAGCAGATTCTCAGGAGGAGAGAGGCTTGGACTCCATCAAGTACCAGGCTTTACAGGAGAGGGCATCCTGGCTCCTGGATGCCCGCTGTGAAGGTGAACAGAGAGGGACCCAGACGCCCGGCCGTGCTCCAGCGGAAGGGATCCCCACACACAGAGCCCGGCATTGCCAGGCAGGCTTACATGGGCATAACTCCAGTCTCCACCTTGGTTCTGCTCCACACACCAGCTGTGGCAAGCAGCACCACAGCTCCCCAGCAGCAGGATCCGCGACTGGTACGTTGCCCTCTGCTCTCATGAATGGGCTTTCCCTCCTCTCATTCAGTCCATGTTCAGGGAACTCAGAGTGCCTGTCAGAGCACTGCATTCTGCACAGATGTTTCTGAAAGGAAGTTCCCTCTGCACCCTGGGAAGCTCTGCAGCTTTCACGGGGATGAGGTTGGACTTGCATCATCCGGATGGCATCTCAGGGCCAGGCAGATTCTGCCCCCTCAATCACATGCTCCTTTTCTGTCTGTGCCAGGTTGCAGAACCAGCATGTGCATCCATCTCAACTTCAAGCAGCAGAGGCAGAGCCCATGCCAAGGTCCTCCGGAGATGGCCAGGGGGACAAACTGGAGTGGAAGACTTCGACACAGCAGGGGCTGAGCTGTAGCCGGCACGCCCTGGCACCTGCAGGCAGCCCCTGGGGAAGCCCAGCTCTGGAACCCCTGCCTGAGGCAGGGCCCAGTGGGTCTCTGCGAAGAGATGGTAGCCAGGGCTGGGGTGACCACGTGGCTGCTCATCAGACAGGCCCTAAAAGCACTGCTCTGGTGTCTCCTGGCCCCCAGACAGCTGAAGGAAATACAGCTTTGGAAATCTCCAGCAAGGGACACAGCTGGCCCAGCCACCCGAGCCCTTTAGCAGCTGGTCAGCTCCTGTCACCAGAAGCCTCTGCTGCCCCTCTGCAGCCATCCAGTGCCAAGGGCAAAGGTACAGCCTGGACTCCTGGGGCCCCTGGCTGCTCCCACAGGCAGCAGGAGGGCACCCCAGGGCTGGCAAGGTGCACTGACCAGGCCCCCTCCACCCTGCAGTGGGATCCCACACATGGTCTAGAAGGCCCATCAGAAATACTTGCCAAGAAGAGAGCCAAGTCCCCCAAGAGTTCTGAGACACCAGAGCCCCCCACAGCCAAACTGGCCAAGTTTACTTTCAAGCAGAAGGCAAAACTGACCCATTCCCGCAAAGGTCTTGGCTGTGGGTCCCTGGGCCTGGCTGAAGTGGCAGGTCCATGTCCTGGGGCTTCGCAACAGGCGTCTGGGAGAGAAGCTGTTGCACCTATGATGGGTCCTGCAAGGTTGGTGTCCACCTCGGCCACCAAGGGTCTCCCACAGCCACACAGCAACATAAAGCAGCTGTCACAGCAGCTGTGCCAGGAAGACCGGTGCAGAGAGGAGCGAGGGTGCACCCTTGAGCGGGAGCCTGGGAACCAGGCCCAAGCCCAGGAGGCGGAGGCTCCCTGCCGCACCAGGGGCGGGAAGGTGCACGCCGGCACTCTTGCCGCGTTGGCAAGGTTCTCCTTCACGCCACCAGAGGCCCAGCCAGAGCCCCCACCCCCTCCTGGATGGCAGAGCAGGACCCCTGGCAGCCCCAGCCCGCCTCACACAACCTCAGGGCCAGGGCTCGGCCATAGACGAAAGTCCTTCCAGTTGCAGGTCTCAGCCGAGAAACTGAGTCTGTCCAAAAACTCGCTCTTCACTTTACCAGAACTAGATGATGAGCCATTAGATTTTGACTGGGATGAAGAGGTGAGAAGAAAGCCTTGACTGGACAGTACGACGGCACACCCTCGGGAAGGGGCAGGGCCACGGCAGATGCTGGCCGGTGCCCACTGCCGCCCTCGTGGTGGAGCTCCGGTTGGGGCTGACACCAGCACTGTGGCAGACAGAGATGCAGATAGAATACCTGACTTCCTCAGAAATGTCTCCGCCTTTTCATCTTTTTTTTTTTTTTAATGGTTTCTCCTAAGTCCCTTCTTCCCTTGGTCTGGAAGCAAGTGCCAGGGAGGCAGCACCCTTAACTCCCACAGGGCAAATGAGCGTTCCTCATTTTCCCTTTTGTACTTCACCCTGGCTGTGATGAGTATGCTGAATATTATCCTTTGGAATGGTTTGCCGAGATCATGGTTTTTCTGGTACCACTTTTGTGTTTATCCTTTTAGCCTTTGAGAGGCTTTCTTACAAATCTGTGGTTTATCCAAAGGCTGTGATTGGCCACAAGGCAGTTTTTTGAAGCTTGAGCTTTGCATTTGCCTCCCCTTGAGCCAGTGCTTTATGCCTCTCCCTCCTGGGGCCCTTTGCTTCCCCTCAGCTGCAGGGTGTGGTGGATAGAGCGTGCCATCCATCCATCGAATCATGTAGCATGTCCCATCACCAGGTGGTCGTGCTAGGCTATGATTCATTTGTCTTTCAAACAAGGCAGATGACCATGCTTTGACACATTCCTTGTCTTTGTGTGTGCTTTTAAAATCACTTCTTGAGCCAGGGATACAGCACAGGCACCTGCCTGGCAAGCACAAGGTCCTGAGTTTGATTCCTGGTACCAAATAAATCACTTCTTCCTTTGGATTCTAGCAGGAGTCATTGAAAGACCATTATTTATAGATTTTTCTCTTCTGAATAATGCTTTTATACTATGGTTAATTCCTTGTGATGACATTTAGACATACAGATTACAGATACTTTGTTTAATGTTGATTTCATGAAATGCAGAAAAAATACAACTTAGGAACCTGATTTTTCATGAACATTAAAACATTGATTTTTAAGTTGGCTAAGTAAATTCTCTGGGAAATTTTAAATGGTGGATATTAATTTAGCATACATGAGTCTCCTAAAGTTTTGAAATACCTTAAACAGCATAAGCAGTCATTATAAAATTTTATTGCATATTCAGTTAACTTTATTCTAAAACATGAAGTCTATAGTTCATTTATCCTTTCTATGGTTAAGTTTAATAATTTCCCAGTGTAGTATGATTCTAAATAATTCCTGCTCTTTCAGTATTCTTTCCCAAGTCTTAATATTCTTCCTGTAACTAAAAAAAAATAAAGGATGTGGGGTTTTCACCCATTGAATTTCAGACCAGGTTTGTCTGACTATGTAGATGAGTATATTTGAAAACTGGGACACAGTGTGAAACTGATATTTTTTAATGGCAAACTTTTAGGTCTCTTTCTTAGGAGTTTTATTTTTGAAACTTGCTATCTTTTGTAGGAATGGACTGACAGAACCTAACCCTGTTGTCTTCTCATTAGGGTATTCTGATCCATACTGTTAACATCATTTAAAATGTTTATGATCTTTATTGTGAGTTTTGATTCTAGAGGTTTCATTTTCAATGAGAGTTGTGGTAGCCTGTCTCTTCAGAGCATGGAGTAATAACTCATATTCTAACACACAGTGCTTACTGCATCTCCTCCCTGGCACCAGGGTGGCTGCCTGGGCCTTCGTCTACTCAGTCCTTGTTACCTGTGCCCATCATGGTCTGCACTGATGCTAACCACCCATCCTGTTTTCCACTTTATGTTTCCTTCCAGGATCACCTGGCAAAATTAGAATTTAAGGTTTTTAGTTTATTCTTGGGGAACCAGGGGATATGAAACGATAATCTACTGTGCTGGAGACCAGGATACATAACTGGCATCCTGGCTATGTGACTGAAATCCATGGTCTCATAGCCAGGGTGACCTGCTCTAGGAACAGAGACATGTAGGGAAGGCCCATGCTTTCTGGGTGCGCAGAGAAAGCTCAGAACCAGAGCTAGCACCTGCAAAGGGCCAGGGAGGTAGCTTGGCGGTCTAAGCACCTGCCTGGCCAGCACAAGGACTTGGCTATGATCCCTGGTACCGCATGCCATGCCAACCCCGCACGGAGCCAGCCACCAACACCAGGCATGGCGGTACATGCCTGTAATCCCAGCACTGGGGAAGTTGAGACAGGAAGATCACTACATGTCTGAGCCACATAGTAAGACCCTGTACCAAATAAATAAAAAAAGTTTTAAAACAGCACCTGCTGAGGACAACCTAAAGAATACAAGCTAGCAGATGTGGGAAGGGCCTGCTCCCCACTGACTGCTCCCCACCTACGACAGTCGCCATTAAGGAAGAGCCCTTCTCCTGTGCTCCTGGCTTGCTAATAAAAGTGGACCAACTGGGGAGATTGCTGTGCTTGTCCATGGAGGCAAGTTCCTCCAAGAGCCTGTACCTTGAATGTGTCTTTTACTTTATTCTCTACCACTTCCCCTGTAGGTACCCTGGGCTCTGATCAGCCTGCAGCACTCACCCAGACAGAAATAAGGACAAATCTAGATACCATAAGCAGACATAATTATTGGAAAAAAAAAAAAAAAGTACTGTGTAAACACTTCTCTACTTAAAGAAAATAAAACTGCCATCACAGCTTGCTTTTGTGAAAGGACTGCCTTGCTGTGTTCCTGAATCTGATGCTTGGTCGCTAGAGTCCAATGGCTCCTGGCCCTGCCGGTCCCCGCGGGCCTAGGTCTCTAGACAGGCGGGCCCCTCACTCCTCCGTGTGGATCTTCCGTGGCATCTTCCCAGGCTGACCAAGGCTCTCTGGTGCTGGCTTGCAGGAATTTCAACTTCATAGCACAAACACAGAAGGTCCCACAGGATCTTCAGAGCTCTGTGGATCCCCCGTCGTGGCCACGGTCAGGCCAGCCCCTTGGCCTCTGGAGAAGCACAGGTGGTGCTGCAGTGGGGTCATTTGTGGTGGCATCAGCACAGCTGCCTCTTGCTGGACTTCGAGGTGAGTGTCACGGAAGCCAAGCAGCGTGTACAAGCTCAGGGCCGGATTTCAGGCAGGCAAAGGAGGTACAGAAAGTAACCCTTGAGTCAGCTTGTCCAGATGTTTTCTTCCAGTGCACTCCTTCATATAATTTTAATAATGTAAGTTACTTAAGCATAATAAAGGCTATCCTTAATTTTCTTTGTGAGATGAATCTTAGTATAGATTTTATTACTATATAAAGTAGTTACATTATGAAACATTAATTTTTAGTGGTACACTAAAATTTATTGTGTATTGAAATTTTAAAACATTTAAATCTTTTACAGAATTCAACCCAACTTAGACTTCTTTGGAAGGCTTATCTAAACTTCAGTGATAAAGATCTATCTTTGGTTGCTAAGGTTCAGTTCTAACCAGTCTGCACATTCTCTATGTGTTGGCTTTGCATCTCTTCCCATGCATGGAAGCCCTGGCCTCAGGGTGAAATTCCTGCAAGGCCAGCGCCAGGGAAGACCCTCTGTCAATGAGAGAGGAGGCCTGGCTCTCCAATAGTCCATCCACATGGAGGAGTGCAAGGCCTGCCTGCCCAGAAACCTAAGCCCCTGGGGACTGGCAGGTCCAGGGAGCCATTCAGATGGGGAGGAGCCTTGCGCAGCCCGAGGTGGAGGCGGGGAGGCAGGCCAGAGGCCGTCTGTGGCTGCTGTCCCTCCATAGTGCTGCCCGCTGCCTCGCCGAAGGAGAGCTGAGGCTCCAGCTCACTTGTGGAGCTGCTTCCACAGTGCCCTCTTCACTGTCCCTCAGCACACGCAGGACACCTGTGTTCTGCTGTGGCCGGTTTGTGGTAGATGGTGAGCTGGACAAGCACAGCTGCTGCTGGCTCTGTCAGGATTCCAGCGCACAGCACAGTCCAGGAATTACACGGGGGCCTGCCCTCCAAGAAATGGGGGCATCCTATTTGGGGCGTGCACGTCATTTCCAAGTGGTCACTCTACCTTGAGTTCCTCTCCTGGCCTCCAGGCGGCTCTGTCTAGTTCCTCTCCAGTATTTCTAGTGGGTTGTCTGCCACAGGCAAGCCTCGCCCTCATCCAGGCTGCATCCCCAAAGTCCCATTCCCTTCCAGACTTAGCTGACCCTGTAGATAGCTGGAGGCAGTGTCCTCCGGATGCCTGGGGCAGAGGCCTTGCTCTTGCACCTCTGTGGAGTCTGCTAGCATGTCCTCTGGTGTGCACGAAAAGTGGATCTTTGCTCAGGCACACCAGAGCCACTGCGTGCTAGGTTTTGCCTGCTTCTCTGCACACCAGTCAGAACACCCGGCTCACAACTGACTTTGGGCCTGCTCTGCTGCTGCTTACCATGGAACTCCACTGCCCCTCTTGTCCCTTCTTGGAAGGCTGCATGGGGCCCTGGTAGTCTGGCCTTCTACCACCATCCAGCTGTGCAGTGCTGTTCCCTAAGTTATTAGAACTGTAGCCTCAGCTCATCAGGACTTGGCAAAACCCGCCATTTTTCAGTGATGCCTACCCTAACCTATTCACAATTGCAGAGCAGTCCTGGCCTAGCCAGTGTCCCTTCCAGTGGCATCTTGTCATCTTAAAATTAAATGCACTCATTCCTCTTACTATCTGTGTCACACACCTGACCAAGGCAACAGACATCAATGGGAGGAGGGATGCAAGAATGTCGTGTTCCTTTGGGTCAGCAGCTGTGCACTGTGAGGGCTGCCCTGCGCCTAGCATACAGCTGCTCCTGTCGCTGTACCAGTGACGAGTCCCGGATCTACTCACCTTTGTTGGGCCAGACTGATAATGGAGATCCGAGGAGCACCTCTGCTTCCTGCGCGACACTGAGGATGAAACAGCCTTGCTGCTTTCTGGGACATCCGAAACATGCAGCCTGCTGAGGTCTGTGGGGACAGCTCCTGGGTTCTTCCCACAGTGCCGGGTGAAACGGCTGAACCTGTGAGCAGCCCCACCTTCCCCAAACTGGACTCTGGATCTGTTTTCTAATCCACGTTCCATTTCCTTTGTGTTCTTGGAACCCAGGGAAGTCCCTGAACCATGACACCCCCACTCCCAGGAGCCTGCATCGCGTGGGGCCCTGTCTGCTCATGGTCCCCAGCTCCCAGGTGCTGCTCCAGCCCCTTTCCCAGGTACCACCACCCCTAGATATCTGGCTGGGCTGGGGCGGACTTGCCTGGTACTGGCGTGAACTTCCCCCTGAGGCATGGCTGTTTTTCAGACGCTGGGCTCCAGCTTTGGGAAGCAGAGCACTGACCTGAGTCCCTTCCTACGGGCCAGCTGGCCGTCACACGCCTTTGCTGCTGTGCTCTCACAGCCAGTACTCACATCGCTGGGGGCCTTTGGGCAGGTGATGTGAGTTCCACTAAGACCGGAAGTCCCAGATCAGAATGCTGACGTTAGCAAAACAAAGAGGAAACAACGCCTACGGAATGAAAATGTGGACCCGAGAAACCTCTGGAGCAGGCACGGATGGGGTCCCCCCAAGGTGTGTGAGGGTTCTTACGGCTGGGCACATAGGGCAGTGTGGCTGTGCTGATTTGGGGCAGGAAGTGGCCCTGCTGTGTGCTGGGCCCCGAGTTGTCCTGTGTGGGAAACACATCCAACAGGAATGGTTGCTTGGTTCTCAGAGGAACCACAAACCCAGTTTAGTGGCCCTGCTGTGTGCTGGGCCCTGAGTGTGTCCTGTGTGGGAAACACATCCAACAGGAATGGTTGCTTGGTTCTCAGAGGAACCACAAACCCTGCTTTTCAGGTGAGAGCAGAAAGGCCAGGGCTGCTTCAGTTTTTGAAGGTCACGGTGGGAGCCTCTGGGTGATACAGCCAGCGTCCTGGGAACTGTGAGGATCCGGACAGCGTGACATGTGGACGGCGCCATGTAGCCCTATCTCGGCTCCTAGGCGGTCACCGCGTGGGTGGACAGGAATGGCGGGGCCAGCCGGGCAGGGCAGCCCTACCTTCCCCCAGCGCCTGGAGCTGCCCGGCCTGTCTGCAAGGAGCAGGGGAAGCGTCCTCCTCGTCCCCGCCGCTTGCCCTCTTCGCGGCGGCCTTCCTGTCTCAGACCTTTCCAAGCAGGGAAGGCCAGGCCAGGCCGCCTGCGGAGTGGAGGCCGTGTGGCCCGCCTGCCCCACCGGGCACCGCCAGGGGGCGCGGCGTCCCCTCGAGAGCGGCCTCGTGGCTTCGCTTAGCACCGGGACTTCCCGGGCAGACTCAGAGGGCCTGGAGGGAGCAGGCTGCAGGGTGGTCGGCGATGGCCACACGCGCCTGCATGGCCTTTGGGGGTTTGTTCTCAGAGCCTAAAAACCAAGGCCCCGACGCCTGGGCTCAAGCAGTTCAGCCACCTTGCAGAAGCAGAGGGAGAGGGCGCCCTTGGGCTGGCTGGGCTCTGGCTGTGAGCTCCCCCGAGCCTGCCCCGCCACCTGATCGACTCCGGGGACGGGTGCTGGGCCATGGGGACGCCGCCGCCCTGCCGCCTGGACACTGCGTACAGTGACGTGCTGTCACCCTGGGACGCAGCCCATATGCCCACCGCCCCTGACACCTGTGGCATCAAAACCACTTTCTTTGGCTCTTGGCTCCCCGCCTCTTCCTTCTTGTCTTCTCTACTTCACACAACATGGAGCTGGAAGCCAGGGTCAAGATTCTCCCGGCAAAGTGGGTCCTTTACCTCTCAGCTGGCTGAGCTGTGCCAGGCTCGAGGCACCTGTAACGGACACTTGCCACTTTTCTGCCTGGGTTATGAGAACCTACTGCTCACCCTTGTCAGTGTCCCCAAGCTCATAGCAGGAGCCTGTGAGCCGGCCCATCACGTTCAGAAGTGCTAGTCTGACTTGTGAGCCCAAGTCAGGAAGTGTCCAGAGGGCTGTGTTGTATGGGGCCGGCCGCACTGCTGGGCCGCAAGGCCCCAGGCTGTGGGGCGGACGTGGAGGGTCGCCCTGGCTGCTCCTCCCCATTTCCAGGCCTGCTCTCAAGTCCTGTTGTCTGATATTCCCATCAATTCAGCGACCTGCATGATTTCTTTCAACAGAAACCCCTTAGTACTTAAATCCACACAGATGGGTTCTGTTCCTTGCAGCCAAGAACTCTGGCTGGCATGGGATGAAACACAGCTTATGACAATGACTCCGAGGTTAGCACACTCTGATCTCAGTGCACTATGTGAAATGGAGGAGATAGGAGGACGGGCAGCCTCGGAGCATCCATAGTGCTCAGCAGGGGACACCCAGGCTCCTGCCCCAGGAGCTCAGCCTCCTCCCTTAGCCACAGGTAAGGGACCTGTTGCCTTTCCTTCATCTCGCTGGAGCTCTGCCACCTGGTGAGTTGGGTGCTGTCACCCTGTTCCTGCTGCCGTAACCCATCATGCACCCAGGGTCAGCTGGGCAGGATGTAGGTCCATTCCTCACAGGCTGGGTCCCAGGAAGCCCAAGGGCAATGACCAGCAAGGTCCGGGTCGGCTAAGGGCTGGCTCTCCAGTTCAGAGACAGCATGTTCTTCTGCTGTTCTCACCTGGTGGCAGAGGTGAGCGCCAGGAGGCAGCCTGAGGCTCCTGGGACTCACTTCCTGTGAAACCCCATCTCTTAACCCTGTCACCCTGGAGGTTAAATCCAAGCATGCATTGAGACACAGTTGCTCAAACTCCAGTAGTGCTCTACTGAGCCAGGCCTTGAAAAGGAAGGATCCCCTGGAGAGCAAAGACACCTCCTCTCAGAGGTCCTAAGTGCGCGTGGTGTGGCTGAGGCCACCTGTTTCTGGGGAAGAACAAGGAGTGAGGGGGGATTGGGAAAAAAGGGCAAATGGGGAAAAAGGAGAGAGATGAGCACGCCTAGCCGCCTAGAGCAGTGCCCGTGTGGTGGACCAGGGCTCGGTGAAGCAGAAGGCCAGAGGCTGGGAGACGCTGGGAGCAGGGCGGCCTGGGGGCTGCCTATGCTGTCATGTTTCCTCCTGAAAGACCGTGCACTCTTGCAGGCCTGCTGCAGAGGAGGGTGCTTGTCCACAGCCCTCTGAATTTGGAGCTCATTGTCAGGCAGGGTGTGTGCGTGGAGAACTGCCTTCACTCCAGATGGGAGAAGAGGGGACACAGAAGCTTTTTTTTTTGGTTAAAGAGACAGGATCTTACTATGCAGCTCAGGGTGGCCTTGAACTTGAACTTGCTTTGTGGCCTCCGGTAGTCTGGAACTCAGAGTAATCTTCCTGCCTCAGCCTCCTAAGTGCTGGGATTACAGGCATGCACCACCACACCCCATGGGGACGCAGAGTCTTGATGGAAATCTGCCTCACGGGCCCCATGGTCCATTTACTCCCTAACACAAGGGCCACCCTAAGCTTTTATTCTACAGGAAAGCTGGCTGAAGCAGAAGTTTAAGGCACTGTTTCACTTCATGGTGCCAGGGCTTCCAAGAAGCTTCTCCCACGTTTGTGGAACACCTGCTCACCGTTTCCCCTTGGAGGAGAATGCAGAAGCTCTCACTGCACAGAGCAGGGGACGGTTCGTGAGGGTTGCAGTTAGCACTCACAGAGGATGGGCTTTGTACCCCCATCTCAGTTACCTTCCTCATAGTGAGGCACAGTTCCCAGCACTCAGCTCGGAGGAGAGGGGTGTTTGGGGTCATGGTGTTAGAGGTCTCTGTCTTTGCATGGGTGACAGGCACCAAGCAGAAAGGGTGTGGTAAGGGGGCCCTCTACAGGTTTGTGTGCAGACCAATTCTTCTTCAGAGAACTGCAGTAACGTTAGGCCAGCACCCACCCTGATGAGCTCAATTATCTCGAAGAGGCCCTGTGTCCAGTCACGGGCACACTGAGGTACTACAGCCCGGCAGAAGACAGCTGCTCTCCTCAGGGGAGCCAGGTGGCAGGGAGAAAACGAGGAGCTGGGGACAAGAGCACCCCTTCAGGTCTCCGCAAGTGATCGCCTCTAGCCATGCCCTAGCTCCTGGGAGGAAGCCAGGCAGCTTCAGCGCCCTTGCGCTCCAGTCAGCTTCCCCACACCTGAGGCTCTGGGGCCACTGCAGATCCAAGCTGTACCCCCCTTCCTAAAACCCACATGGTGACATCCTAAGCCCTAGTACCTGGGTGTGCTTATCCTTGGACACAGACTTTGCGGACGTAATTAAGCTAGGCCATTGGGGCAAACGCTGGCCTGTCTTTACTGACATCCTTTGAGGAGAAACAGGTTTGGACACAGACTGTGCAGAGGGGAGAATCCAGGGAGAAGGTGGCCTGACCCTGCCGCCCCTGCAGGGAACCAAGCAGGTCTGCTCCTGACCCCAATGCAGAGCCTAGGCCCGGTCATGAGTTTCTGTTGTGTGTGCACCGCCTGTGGCAGCCCTGTTCCCTGCTGCAGTCACTGGCCTTTGCTAGAAGCAGCAGGCCAGAGAGCAGCCGAGGAAGCCTGGCCTGTGAGAACAGGCCCTAAAGTTTCACTGGTTCCTATCCTAAAAGAAACCCTTCGATTCTGTGAGGGAATAAAGAAGGCAGGAAATGCCTCTGTTTGTGAGGAGGCAGCACCTGCGAGGCAGCCGGCAGGCAGGAGAGGCCGAGGCTGAGCGTGGCAGTGCGTGGCTGCCTCCAGTGGCTGAGCCACTTAGTGGGCAGACCACCAACGCGGTGACAGCAGGGCTGAGGCGCTGGGTGCTGGGTGAGCCTCGGCGGGTGGGTACTTCTTTCATAATGCATCATCTTTCCTCACAGCTGCTGCATCTCCCCACAGCCATGAATTATTGGCGGGACAGCTGATGGAGTTACTGGTGTGACACAGGAGGCTTCTGTGGTCACAGCCAGAAGAGGTTCTTGGAAAGTATGGCCAGAGCAGCTGCTCCTGCTTCCCAAGCTGCTTCAGGCCTACAGGGCTGATGGGAGGGAAGAGCCCAGGTCTGGATGGGAGATTCTGGAAGCGGGGACAGCCAGGAGCCTGGAAGGCATGAATTCTGTGTGCTTAAGGAGAAAAAACTCAGAGCCATCCCGCCACGCGTCTGCATCATGTGAAGATGTTAATGTGTTGTGAGCAGAGCTGAAGGACCATGAACTTTAGTCAGCTTTGCATGTTGTGTTCTGGTTCTGGGCTCTTTACAGCCATGTTTCACGTTTGCAAAAGTGTGGAATCAAGGAGCTTAATGAAATGCTTCCTTCTCACAGAAATTAATGCCTTGCTTCTCTTACTCCTGGCGGCTTGTGCTCATTTCCCCAGCTGGCTCCAGCAGCTTCGAAGGGCAGCACTGTGTGTGCAGGAGTGTAGGCGGGCCACTCTGAAAGGCCTGGCCTGGAGCAGGCCCCTGCCCCGTGGAAGCAGGGCTGTCAGGGCCTCCTGACCAAGCCTGGGTCCAAGTGGGAATTTTGCATGTTGCAGAGGTGCAGCACAGCATTCAGTCCAGCGCTGAAGCTGAATAACTGAATGAGAAGCAAAGGGGAGACAAGGAGCGAGGATGGAGGGACAGAGACAGACTCTGCAGAGAAGTGTTACAGAGAAAAGCGGAGAAAGAAGTGCCCAAGTTAAGCAGCCCTGGACAGAGCAGCGGCAGGCAAGCATCCACCAGCGCCGGACGCCGGCACCTTCAAAGCTGGCCACATCTGTACCCCAGGCCCAGATGGATCAGGATCCCGTCTATGGGAAGCAGACCTTGTGAAGGCCGCCTGCTGTGTTTGGAGACCCAGCCATCTTGGCAGTGAAGCTGGGAGAGTGGCGCTGTGTGCAGTGTCTGCGCCAACCAAGACAGTGCACGGCCAACCAGCCGGGGTGACAAGACATGGAGTGGCAGTGGCCAGGGCTGCAGGCCATCGCTTCTTTGTGTTCTAGAGCTGGCCAAGCCCTCCTCTGTTCTCAGGCCTGCTCTGACACATGGGCTGAACTGCTCCTGGGGCTGAGCAGAGGTTGCTGGCTGAGCAGAGGACGCTTTCAACTTTCTTGCCCACCGGGGCTTCCTGAGTAACTGCAGAGCCCTGGATTTGTGCGGGCGGCCTGTGGCAGAGTTTGCACCCCGTCCCTGGGTGCCATCTTGTAGGATCTTCCAGGTCCTCCCCTCCCAGTTCCAGCCCCTCCTAATGATGTCCCAACTCTGTCTGTGCCTTAGCTCTGCCCCAGTGACAGCTCCGGGGAGTACTCAGCCACTGGACTCTGGCATGGCATAGAGTGCTTTTAGTCTTGGTAATTTCCTGGAAGCAGCAGCAGGTAAGAATTTTATGGAGAAAACACAGTATTATTTAATCTGATAGTGAGGGCAAATTTGTGAGCATGCTTGTCCCTAGGTTGGGGCATTCCAGAGCCCAGGAGTTTGATGACACTGGGAAAACAGAAGAACTTAGAAATTTGGGATTTCATGGCTCCTGTGGAAGTGTCATGCCACCTGCTATCAGGCACAGGAATTTCAAAACCAGCACCTGTGTGACAGTAGGCACCAGCAACTGCAAGTGAAAGTGAGCTGAGATTTTTCTGTCCCTTCACTTAAAACTCTTCCTCAAGTGCCTCCCCTTCAGGAATCCCCAGTGTGTCCCCTCTTCCCTGCAGCGGCCCTACAGGAATCACCCTCATTTCCTGGAGCGAGGTCTGGACAGCAGCCGTGTCTCTGGAGGAGACGCCGAGCGGCTGTGCAGCAGAGTTGCGGGGGCGCATCTCACAGCCCTTGGGCAGGAAGCCGAGGTCACGACTGCTCTCTCCCTGCTCTGCTGCTCTCTGGGGTCAGGGCGGTTTATTCTTCCTGTCCTTCTTCTCTGACATCACGCATAAGCCAGCACCTTTTGACCCATTCCCTCATACAGCTTTCTGCCAGCTGGGAAGAAGCACTGTTCGTATCTCTGTTTGAGAAGAGGTGCTAATAGCAAGGGCTGCGGAGCAGCTGCCGTGGCAGCGAGAGGTCAAGTAAGGGGCGGCGACTCCGGAAACGGGTCAGAACGGCCCTTTGGGAAGAGGAAGCTGCACAAACGGCTCACGTCACTACTGATGTTTTCCTCCGAAGCCTCTAACAGCTGTGAGCATGGGTGGGGTGAAGGACAAGCCCTGGACTGCCAGCTGAGTGGGCCAGGCCTTTTGCTGCCACTGCTCTGTTCCATGATGTTGGGCAACTCTAACCCCCAACTTCAAGTCAGAGCTAATCTCAAACTTGGAAAATGGCTGCACGAAGCAAACCACGCGTTAAAGAGGGCCCGGTCCACGGGTGCCCCCGCTGCACAGCGGGGCGTTGGCAGGCACCGCAGGCTGATGCTGGCCCGGACGGGCGCGAGCGAGAGGCCAGAGGCCCACAGCCGCAGGCCGGGAAGGGCAGCGCTCGGCGGGCTGCAGCCGCGCACTGTTTCTCCCGCCGTGGCGCTCCTCACAGGCCGTGTCGCTGAGGAAGCTGAGCACAGGCGGCCTCCCATCCCCATGAGCTGACTCCCAACCAGCCTGTCCCAGAGAGGCTCTGTGCTGCAAAGTGCTTTTGTAAAACCCAGTGTTCCCAGGGGGTGGTGTACGACAGGAGCTGTCACCAGCCACGATGCCAAGGCCAGGGAGAGGCTGGCTTGGTCGGGTGCTGGCTGAACAGCTGCTGCCTGGGCCCGAATTGTGGGAGGAGGCATCTTCACCCCCGTGCGGCTAGGGGCCTCCTCCATGTGTTCTTCCTCCACTTCCTGTGAGCCTGGAAATGGAATTTAGCTGAAAGAGAGAAGCTGGGCCTGGTGGCCTGTAATCCCAGCACTTGGGGGGGCTGAGGCAGGAGGATGGCAAGTTCAAGCCAGCCTGGGGCGCTCAGAACCTAATAAGACCCTGTTTCAAAACTTTCATTAAGAGCTTGGGGTACAAGGCGCAAGCCCTAGTGTCACACAAACAAACCAAACCAGTGAGCAGGCTGAAAGCTGCGGGTACAGCTCAGCGGCACAGCACCTGCCTGGAAAGCGCAAGATCCTGAGTTTGACTACAAAAAGAAGCCAGCAAGAGAAAGACAGAAAGAAAGAAGCTAGCAATTGATAGGCTTCTTCAGGTAAATGGCACAGCAGAGAAACAGGCAGAAGGAAGGAAGGAGAGGGGCTTTATTTTCTTTGAGCACACGGAGAGAATTTGAGGAAGATAAGGAATTCTCTCAATTGGAACAAAGGGAGGCTGAGGCTTTTCTGGCCTTTTGCCAGGGGTGGAGTTTGAGGGGGATGTTTAGATACACCTGAGGAGCTGATTGGGCCTTCCCTGAGGTGTGGGAAGGGTGGAAGGAAAGTCTGTCCCGAGCTGAACTGGAGAAGAAGCGGGAGGCGGTCTGGGGAGATGGGCTTCGGTTTTAAGGGCACCGGCCATATTGGATGGCCGCTGTGACGACGTTACACTCGCACCAGTGCCGGGGCCTATAGCTTTTCTTAACTAACAAAAGGAAAGGCATCAGAAACTCCCTCCTCTCTGCTGTGCTCTACCCACAGTCTCTTCCTCCCTGCTGCTGGAGCCAGCTCTGGCGGCACAGAGATGCCAGCCGCTTTGCCCTGTGCTCTTCTGCGCTGGCATCTCCGAGTGCCCACAGGGCCACTGGAGACACAGCCCTGTGTGGCAGCTGCAGGGCGGTCCCCGGGTGCCGCACGAGGCTGTGGAAGTATCTCCCTCTGTGTGAGCTGAACGTGGTGCGGGGCACGGTCCAGGGCTCTGGGCTGCCCGGCCTGGCTGGACAGCACCACGTCTCTGCCCCATAGCTGCCGAGCCCACCCGGTGCTGTCTCTGTTGTCCGCATCTCTGCCGTCAGGCCTTCCAAGCGTCTTTCAAATCTGCCTCAGAGCACCCACTTTCTTCTTGACATGTAGACCATCCACCCACAATGTCATTGTCCTTGTGCTCTGGGAGACAGAAGCTGAGGGTGGTGGTGGGCATCTCTCCATGCCCAGCGATGGGGGCTCTGCCCCTGGACGATTACACTGAGACCTGCATTGTCTGAGCAGCCAAGAGTCATGCCTGATGGCCCACGGTCAGAGCTTACATTGGCTTCCAGGCAATGAAAAGGCTGTGTGTGTTCCCACGTCTGCAGAGATTCCTGCAATGCTGGGAGCTGTGAAGGCACACACCAGCAGTCACTGGAAGTCCCTGTCTTTGCATGTGTGCAGACGCCTCCATCGTGCTGAAATATCCTCTGTCCTCAGCACAGTGCCTCGTCTGGAGTAAAAACTTTCTGAGCCCACAGTCTCCATCCTCTGGAGTTCTGCCTAGCAGCATGGCCCCCCTAATTCTCCACTGGCACTAGCCCTCTGGGGGTGCCCAGGCAGGAGTCTCACTGGTCAGCAGAAGTGTGCTGGGCAGTGCCATCCCAAGGCTTGGCGGTTACCTGGGTATCACCATCTGGCCTGTCCACCACTGCTGACTGTTTCCAGTGAATGGGAAAGCCAGTCACTAGTTCAGTTTGTAATTGGCTGGGCCTCTTGCATATTTGACAGTCACGCAACCGGCTACAGGCTTCTGGCTCAGTTAAATAATTAACAGCGCTCAACCAGGCTGTGTCTCCACACTGCCCCAGTGAGCCAGCGATGACCAGGGAGGGTCTGTCAGCCCTAGTGACCTCCTCCTGCCCCAGGCCCATGGTGGGCACCGGCTGCGCGCCTTGCAACTGCCAGGCCTGAGCTGTCCAATCCATAGCTGGTGATTGCTTGGGCCTGGTGCTCTGTCCCTCATCCCAATCCCTCTGGAGCTCTGTGCCTCCCAAACTGGCTGAATTAGATGATGCTGTGCCTGGCCTGAGCCTAAGAACGAAAACTGGCATGACACTTTATTGGCAGACAAAGATACAAAATTGTTTTTGGTTTTTGTGCAGGGCCTGGGATGCTCCTGCCTCACCTTCCTGAGTGCTGGGGTTACAGTTGCGTGCCACGCCACCCGACTCAAAATATTTTATCTTGTGTATATGGAGGAGAGACTAGGAAGACTCTCATGGGCATACCAGGTCCCTGCAGGATGGCTTGCTGACCGGATCAAGCAAAGGACCCATTTGGGCTGGGAGCAAGTTAGTAGTAGCTTTTACCTTTGTCGAGGGTTGAAAAGAAAAAACATAAGACTGATGTGCAGCAGAAGAGTGAGCTGCCTGTAATGCCTGACAGACCTGCAGTCTTCCCATGTGCAAAGCGAAGTTGGGGCACAGCCAGTTCAGGTGGAAAGAATGTCCCTCACACATCTGTGCAGACCACAGGGTTACTCTGGCACAGGAAGGTTCTAGAAACCATGTGTGTGGGACTCCGGGGCCCATGGAGACCCTGTGCTGTCCAGGCCACCAGTGGCAGTGGCTCAGCTGCCCAGTGAGAGTCAGAGAAGCAACATCCGGGGTCTCCGTTACTCTTCTCTTACTGCTGGGACAAATGCCCGACACTCAAAATGAAGGAAGGAAAAGTTATTTAGCTCACAGTTAGTTGAGGTTTCAGGCCATACTCAGCTGCCTCCAAGGTAGAGCGGCACAGGACAGAGGGCAGCAGTTCATGGCCGTGGAGAACAGCAAAACAGCAAGAGCAAAGGGGAGGAGTAGGGGAACAAGGGCAGCAAAGAACACGTCTGCCTCTGTCAAGTGGCACCCAGGCTTCCGCCCCAGGTGGGGAGCAGCACTCACACCCATAACCCCAGTGGATCACGAGTTAATCAGACTCTAGAAGGCTACCCCAAGGCTGCATGAGGTTTTGGGGAGACAACTAGACACGACTGTAAACGGGGACTCTGGAAAATCATTTGCGAATCAGGAACAGAGGTGATTGCTTCCCTAGAAGTACACCAGAGTCCAGTGGGCTGCCGTTACATCTGCGTGGCTGGCCCCCTGGCCTATCCTTGTCACCCTCAGAGGACACTGGCTTAGATGGGGGAGGTTCCCTTGAGCCTCGGGTGGGTGAGGAAGCGACACAGCCCTGGATGCGTCCATGCAGGCTGTAGCCTCACCGCGGGCCGGCGGGGTGGGTCGCAGTCCTGAGTCCTCGGCCGCCTCTCTCCCGCCAGCCCTCATGGCTTCTGCGCTATCACTGGACTGCACAGCATCGCGCCAGCATTGCCCTCCTCATGGGCTGTATTCACCCCGGCCGACGAGGGGCCTCTGTGGCGAAGTCTTGCTGACCCGGACTTCGTGTCTGCCCGCACAGCCTGCACCGACCGGAGCGCAGCCATCCGAGGCTCCGTGTGTCTCCCCACACGGGCCAGCCCCAAAGCACTTTCATCCTCATCTTCACTTGTGTTTTTCAGGTGACAATTGAAAGGGCACCTGGCTTCCAGGCTGTAGGCCTCTATCTCCCAGCCTCCACCCTCAGGAGCTTCCCCAGTGTCTTAGTTACTTTTCTCGTTGTTGAGATGAAATACCCCTTATTCAAAGTTAAAGAGGAGGGCTTAACTCACAGTTCATTGTCAGCAGGCTGCAAGGTGGGGTGGGTGGCAGAGGCACATCATAGAGGAGAAACAGTGCAAGGCATGGTGGGCAGGCAGAAGGCGGCACTTGGCAAGCCTCCCTCCCACCTATGCCTTCCTGGCTACGCCTTTGGGTGAGACCCAAAATGGACCTGCGCGTTACCCACAGCCCGAACTGTGCTAAGCCAGTCCATCTAATTTAGTACCACACACCATTAATCCCAGCATTGGGCACCCACGGCCCAGCAGCACCCATAAGCAACGCCCACAAGCGTGAGACTTCGGAGGAAATCTAGCTCCCAGCCATAACACCCACCTCAGTTCGGCTTGCTTCACTTTCTTGCAATTGGGACACAAACCTCCCCTTCAGTGGTCTCTCAGTGCCCATTAGCCAGATCCGCACTGCAGCTGTGGTGATGAAGAAGTGGCCTGAAATGCCATGGAAGAAACCCCAGGTTGCTCTCCTGAGAAGAAGAGGGGAGGAAAGCGTGAGCCTGCGATTACTGTGGATGACACCTGGGTGTCCACTGGCCTGGAAACTCCTAGAACTGCCTCAGTCAGCAGCAGCTATGAGGCTGAAGTTTGCATTTAGTTTCCTGGTCTTCTCTGTTCACAGGTTTCCCCAACTGCAGGGACTCATGGCTTCTGCAGACACTGGTAGAAGCCTCCTGAAAACTTGGGAGCACGGAAGGCAAGCAGTGTCCTGGAGAGGCAGGCCCAGAAGTGAAAGCAGCGTGGATTCCTGTGCTTCTGCACAGCACTGAGTGACCAGCCTGCAGCGTGACGACAGTGGCCCTGCTTGCATTTTCTATCCCCAAATTCAGAGGGTTGAACAAAACTGAAGCTTGCTTCTGTCTTACATAAGCGTCCAGGTGTCAGTGGTTGGGAAGGCACTGTGGTTCCCCTGGGACAGGCAAGTGCTAGTCACATGTCTCAACTCTACCCACTGTGGGAAGCAGGAAGAAGGTTGTCCGCTTGCGGAGAGGACCTAGAGCTTCAATTCTGTGCCTGGAAATCACTCTTTAATCACATCACACTGGCCTGGAGGGCAGCTGGGCAGCATTTGCCAGGGAGGCTTGGATTCTGTATGATTTACTAAATGAAGAATGGGGGCTGGTTGTTAGGGAATAGTTCCTGGCCTTCCGGTCTTCATTACGGTTGAAACCTAATTTGGCACTTCCATATATATTTATATATTTATTATTTATTTACTTATTTTCATTTACACGTTTGGTACAGGGTCTCACTATGCAGGTCAAACTCCCCAGTGCTGGGATTATAGCTGTGTGCCGCCACACCCAGACTTGGTGGCTGGCTCAGCGTGCTCCAGGCGCGGGGCCAGCATGGCATTCGGGCCCATTTATTTATAAGGCAATTTTGTTGAGTTATAATTTATATAACCAGGTCAGGGAGATAGCTTAGTAGAGTAAGCACTTGCCTGGCAAGTGCAGGGTCCTGAGTTCAATCCCCAGTACCACACACACACACACACACACACACACACACACACAAAAATTACATACCATAAAATTCACACATTTTACAATTATCAATGCAGTGATTTTAGAAAATTTCTGAGTTGCACAACAATCACTACAATGCAGTTTTAGAACTTTAACACCAGTGGTTGAACTCAGTACCTTGTGCCAGCCAGGCAGGTTCTAATGCCCCTGAGCTGCAGCTCCAGCCCTGAGAGCACTATGTTTTTGCCCTAAATCATGCCCACTTACAGTTGGTCTTCATCCAGGCTGCCTACCCTGATCCATTCCTGTCTCAGACACTGCCTGCGTCCTAGGGAGTGACGCAGGCCTGGCCTGGGCCTGTGGAAAACGGCCTGCCAGAGCGGTTCCATAGCGGCCAGTGCCAGCGCTCTGGCTCAGTCAGGTCGCGGGGCTCAGACCCCTCCAGCGGCTTCCTGTTTCGCTGCTCAGGTGCAGAGCCAGCATGCTGTGGAAAATCCAGTGATGGCCATTTGGAAACACCATGGAGGTCACTGGCCTGTGGGTCTCTGTGGGGTCCTACAGCTCAGCACTGGACACTGAGCTCAGAATCTTCTCATCCACCAGGGCTCCGGAGATCTACGGATGAGTGGCTTTTGCAGCTCATGCTGAATGTCTCAAGCAAGAGAGCCTGGGGCCTCCTTGTGTCCTGGGTTCTCTCAGTCCTCCCTTCGGGGCCGCTGCAGACAGCAGCAGAGAATGGAAACGGAAACTAGTCTTGGTGTGCATGCGCGCTTCTCTTCAGGCCTCTCTCCTCACGTCTTGCTACCATGACACAGAATGCAGGCCTCGGAGCCAATGAGGCACCTGCTATGACCGCCCCTGCCGGGTGGAAATGCACCACGCTGGGAGGGGACATCACTTGTCTGTGTCCCAGCGGGATCGAATTGGCCCTCCGAGGGGAGGGGGCCGTGTTGAAGCGAAGTTAGCTGCCTCTGGCATTTGCTCCTCAGAATTACCCGAACACCACAAGGCCTTGTGCCACTGGGGACAGCCTCGCGAGGGACCGGCTCTGTCCCCTTGTAAGGCTGCTGCCGCCTGCTCAGCACCCTCACTTCCTCCCAGGCCTGTTTTCTTTCCTTGCTGGCATGACAGACAAGGGTTGAGGCCTTGGCAAACCTGACCACCCTGTCTTGCACTTCCTCCCTCCACGACGATGAGCCAAGAGAAGTCTCTTTCCTTTACACCTTCCCCTGTCTCAGGTATTCTGTTTCAGAGGATGTGAGCTTTCCGGAGGGCTGAACTCCAGTCTACCAAGTGGGGGCACACAGTGCTCTGGGCTGAGCCTGTGGCCCAGGGAACCTGACTGGTGCCTGAGACCTGGGGGCATCAGGGCAGCTCCTCCTGGGCAAAGGCGGTGCCCCATCCTCGTGGATAGTCTCTCCCGGCCTTGTTGTGTCCCAGAAGCCATGGCTTTCCAGTTTGCCTCAAAAAAAAAAAAAAAAAAAAAAAAAAATTAAGCTTATCATTTCTATTGAATGTCTTATTGGTGAAATTTTGGTTGGCACAAAGAAAAAAGAAGGAAAACACCCCAGAAGACTACCGCTGGAGCTGTCTGCACCCTTCTTACTGTTGAGCAAAGGCCAGTCTTGGAGTAGTCATGTGTGGTGCTGTGAGGCGGCACAGAAG
>PVKA01003463.1:57434-93436 GCA_004027165.1 Ctenomys sociabilis
CCCACCCTCCAGCCCCCACTCCCCCACCCCCACGGTCTGCTAATGGGTACAGAACATTCTTAAAGAAGAAAAGGAGTCTTTGAAGAGAAGAGGTCGCCTCTGGGCACTTGGACCACAGCTCCTTGCCCCACAGCCTCCTGAAGGGACAGAGAAGCCCCTCACAGCCAGTGGCCCCTGGGCATTGCTGGTGGCCCTGCAGTGCTGAACTCTCCCTGCAGACCAGCTCCCATGCTCACACAACTCCCCTCAGTTCATAGATGTTGTTCACCTGGAAGAAAGCGGGTGTTAAGGACCTCAGGTGGCTGGCCAGGAACCTCACAGGAAAGGAGTGGCTCAGCTGGAATTTAACCCCAGGGGGTTCCACTGGATAAAACTACCCTGATTTAATTAAGGTAGAAACTACAAGGTACGGGCTTCTCTGTTTATAGACAAGATCTGGCTTCCTTCTGATCGTCTCTCTCTGGAGGCTGAGGCTATTAGGAGGCAGAGCAGAGCATGAGGCTGTTCCTCCCACTAAAATGTGATCTATGCCCTCAGGATCACTTTAAAAACAGACAGGAAATTGCATTAATGCACTGGGAGAGCAGGTCCTGGGGCGGGGGTGGGGGCTGGGGGGGTGGGGGGTGGAGGAGTGGGGTGGTCATGGCAGTTCCTCTCCACCACCTCTCTTCTCAGAAGGCTCCAGGGCCGGAGCCCCTGCCTCCATCCTGTGCCCCATCCTGCGAGTCTCTGTGGTGGCTCCTGACACAGGGAGGGTAGACAAGGCTCAGGTGGGGAGAGACGCGGAGGTGCGACATGCTAGGGGTGTGTGCTCACGCCTGGCACAGCCAGGAGCCCCCAGACCACAGATGTGCAAGCCTGACGACAAATGGACAACGCAGCTGGGTGGCCACGTAGAGCTTCCTGGGCGAGAACAGGCTCTGCCTCTCGGAAGCAATCCAGCGACCTGAAGCTTCAGGACGGAAGCTTCTCTTCACACTTTATGAAATCCTACAAATTTGAAGTTATGACTCAATCTGCTTCCAAATATGATGCTATATTTTAACTAAGGGTGTATCTCTCTCTCTTACACACACACACACACACACACACACACACAATTTAAATTTTTTCAGTACTGAGAGTTGAAGTGAGCGGTATCTCCAGCCCTTTTTATTTTGCAATAGGGCCTAAGTTGCTGTGTTGCACAGGCCAGGTTTGAACCTGCAAGCCGCCAGCCTCAGCCTCCCAAAGTGCCGTGATTCCGCTGTGTATCGCCACACAGCTTATAAATTTAATTAATTAATTATTTTATTTTTGGTGGAACCAGGGATTGAACTCAGGCCCTCGTGCTTGCCAGGGAAGCACTTATTCCACTGAGCCATCTCCCCAGCCCCATAAATTTAATTTTTAACTTAGAGTGAATACTTGTGTGACTGATATAGGGGCTGCACGTGATACAGGGAAATACTGTAACTCTCAACCTGCTCCCAGACGTCCGATACACCAAGTTCATGTTCTCCAAAACCAAAGAATCAATTTTGAGAAACTGGAGATTAAGCATAGGCAATTTTATTGGTCCATAGAAGACAAGAAGGCTCCCAAGTGCGGCACCCACACGTCCACTTCTCAAAGGAAGTTTATAGAGCAAAATCTCAACGTAAGATGAAGCTGTGATCAACCGAGAATGTCCCAGGTGTAGTCGTTCAGCTAATATGGACCCGGTGAGGAAGCAAGCCGCGTCGCGGGCAGTTAGGAAGCGAGCGTATCCTCTGCCCTGACCCATCGCAGGCCTCGCTGCCTACAACACTCTACCTAACTTAGCTGTCTGTAATATGACCCCTGCGAGCAAAGAATGGGCGTAGTGATCTGCGAACACCAGCTAGTAACCAAGGAAAGCCTGCGTTCTGTGATTCGCTGGGACGCCTGAGCGCGAGGGCTCATTTACCGTCTGCTCCCAGCCGAGCGTGCAGAGGCGGCACTGGCGCTGCTGAGGCGGGCACAGCTGCCCTCTGCTGTGGCCCTGTCGCACCTCCTGCCCACCCTTGCCGCATGATGGTTCCACACTGGAGCCAGGGTCCCTGGGCGGAGCCTCTGAGACTGAGCCAAATCACGCTCCTCCTTCACGTCGCTGTGCTGGGCATCTGGCGCCAGGGACACAAATGTGGACAGTACAGAGCATGTGACTGAACATCTCAGGTGCTGCTTAGAGCCTGGAAAGGGCACTTCAGGGGAAAACACTGCAGCACAAGTGTGCAAAAGAAGTGCAGCACAATAGATTAAAGGCAAAGGAAGCGGAGTGAGCTGGCCGAAGTCCAGGGCAGATGGGAGAGGTGGCCGGGAGCAGGCCCTGCAGGATATAGGCTCTGTTTCCTGTTCTTTGTTCGCTAAAGGCAGGAGAAGATAGGAGCGTGCTAAAAGCTGGGACTCATAGGGCAGCAGGACAGCGAGCGCTTCCCTTTGAAGGAGGAGAAAGCAGACTGTGGAGTGCTGTCTAGAGAGGCCTTCCTCGCTCTCGCCACCTGAACCGGCCAGTGCAGTGGCTTCCTCTGAAAGCGCCAGTGTTCTCCAGCTGCCTGCACCCTGAGGGCCAGGAAATGGAGCCCAGTCTAGTGGGTCAGACACTGCTGCTCCTCCAGGCTGGTTCTTGAGTCCGTCTTCCTGTGGGACTGGGTTTTGGTTCCAGCCCTTTCCCTCCTGACCCTCAGGCTCCGATCGCTCACTTGGGATGTTTCTCTGGCCTGTGCTTTCTCCTTGGCCTCTCCGTCCCGTGCACACCTCCGATCTCTTGGATCAGTGTCCTCTTCTGCACCACAAGGAGCCTCAGGGTCCCTGAGTGCCTGCCTGGTGCTCTCTTCCAGAGCTAGGGAGAAGAAGCCATGGAGAATGAGGCGGAAAATAGAAAAATAACAGATACCGAGACCATAAATGGAGGTGAAATGGGTGGGACATGTAGGCTTAAACATCACGTGGTTTCCCTTACGTGAGAAACCCAAGGTATAAATAAAGAGCACAATAAAGGACAGATGATCAGACACGGAGCTAGAACGTCTGCAAAAGGGAAGGGCGGGTACAATCTTAATGTTTGTCCACCTCCCATGAGATAGTCACTGTGTCACCTGCAAACATAGGCCAATAAAAAGTAAAGTGAAGCGAGATGTAAATCCAGACCCACTGGATTCCCGAATTACAGGCCTGCTCACCCTATCACAGTCTGTATCTCCTTCTTGAGCTTCGGCTTCAGGGAACCCAGGAGTCCAGGACAATGGGCCAGAGCAAGTCCTGGGTGACACAGCTGAGCGACAGGACGGACACAGTGCAGCTGTGTGCCAGCTCACATCTCCAAACTCAAGCTCTGAGCTGGTGTGGTGCTGAGCACCTGAGCACTCCCGGGAGGCCAAGGTGGGAGGATCCCTAAGAATTCAAGCCAGCCTGAACCACAGAGCTAGATCTTGACTCAAAAACCAAAACAAAAATTCATGCTTTGAAGCCCTGACCTTCAGGGCCTCCAAAGGGGGGCTGTCCTTGGAGATGCACTCTTGAAAGAGGGCTAAGCTTGGGTGAGGCCACTGGGATGGACACTGAGGTGTCGGCATCCTTTAGAGGCCACAGGAGGCCAAAGACTATGAAGAGGAGGCCATGTGAGGACAGACACGAGCCCAGGGAAACCAGCCTTGCTGATGCCTTGGCCTGGGCCCTTGGGCCTGCAGAACCTACCCATTAAGGCAGGCAGGGTCTCCAGGGAAGGCTCACAGTCCGCCGGGAAGGGGCACTCCAGGAGCAGTTTCAGGGCAAGAGCAGAAGTGGTCATGAGAGGGAGCAATGTGGTGGAGAGCAGGGGTGCTGGGAGCTGAGGGTCTAGCGGCTCTGCGCAAGGGTTCTGGGTGGATTAACTAGCGGTCGGCTTGGGACACGCAGCTGAACTGATCAGCAAGGGACCGAGGTACAGGGCCCACTGAGGACCACTGCTGATGGCGCTGGGGGACGACAGTGCGACAGAGACTCCCGAGAAGCTCGTCACTCTGCTTCTCCTGTGGGAACTCAGCTCGTCATCGGAGGAGCTCGAGTCCTCGCTGGTTGCCTTCAGGGGAGCTCTGGTCCTCAGCTTGAGCGCCACTTCCTGGTTCTCAGGCAGGTCCCTCAGCCTGCTGCATGGATCCTGCATCCTGCTGGTGCCGACTCTGGCTCCGGGCCCTCAGCTGGGTTCTTAGGGTCTCTACTGTGTGTGTAGATCTCTTGTGCTCTTCTGCATTTGCCTCTTGGGTGACTATTATAAAGCAATGTCCCTTCTAGGCAGGATGCAGAGCATACAGGCCAGGTGGAAGAAGGAGCAAGAAAGGGCAAGGGAAGCCCAGAGCCTTTTGGCAGAAGAGAGCACCACGCAGCAAGCCACCTGACCCTCAGAGCCGCAGCCCCCACAGTCTACTGGGCCAAACCTCGAAGGACTCGCAGTTCATGCGTGAAGGTCTAGGCCCGCATCGCAGGGCTCCTGAGGGGAGCACCGAGCCGCATTCTGCTACAGTGGGCATGTTGCACAGTACAGGAATCCAGATGATTAGAGGTTTGCAGCGTTTCGCGGGAGGCTGTGGCCTCACTGTGGGCCTCGCTGTAGCAGCTTCCTTCTTCTGTTTCAGTTTTTCCTTCCACCCCAGGCCCGCTGAGGACAGCTTGCAGGGCACTGTCTGCAGGCCTGGATTGTGTGGGGACGTGACACTGCCTGCAGTGTGGCAGGAGGACCTTCAAGTCAGTGTCTGTGCCTGTGGCTGGAAGACGAGCTGGCAGGTGTGCCAAATGCTCCCGCACTTTTCCTGAGGGCCAGCTGGGCGAGAGCCTGAGGTGGGCTGTGGCCCTCGGGGATGGCTGCCCACCCCCTGGCTGAGCAAGGGCCTGCAGCCCACCACAGTGTCCCAGGAGGACTGTCAGCCTCAGCCTTCCTCCATCTGGAAGGAGCCAGAGCCAGGCCCTACCATTGTAGCTCCTCGCGAGGCACAACCTCCCTGCTCCTGCCCTGCTGAGGCAAGGTGACCCAAGTGGTTTCAGAGGCTGCGCTGGGTTTTCAAGGCAGCGAGATAGTGAAGCCCTTGGAAGCCTTAATGTTTGAAATGGATGGGAAGAGTACGGTTTGCATGGAAGGATGAAATGGAGCCTCAGCAAGATGGAGTGAAGGCTGCCAGCCGAGGGGGCGGCGAGCTCCAGTGGGAACACGCTCCGTGCCCAGGAAGCTTGTGTGGAGTGGCGCTGAATGCAGATCTCGCAGATGGGAACAAATGCTGTTGGTCCTTTCCTGGGAAGGGAACGAACAAGAATGAAACAGTTCTTGGACGCCCTGGGCTTCCCAGGGATCAGGTGGCCGAGCATACTGTAGTAAAGCCAACTGGCTGCCTTCCTTGGAGAGGAAGGAAAGAAGGAGGGAGGCTCAAGAATCAAGCTTGGGGGCCCCGGGAATGAACGAGGGCAGGTAGCAAGAGGCCAAGTCCTTGAGGTTGTCTGTGCGGCTGCGCTTGTCCCCGTCTAGTCCCCTCAGCTCTTCACCCCGCTGACCTCTTTGCCTGCGCCTCTCCTTCTCCAATCAGCCTCGCTCTGCCCCAAGTGCTCACTGCTGTCCTCGCCCCACTGGGCCCAGGCACCCGGCTCCTGTCCAGAGCGGCCCATCACCTTCTCACACCACAGCTCTCCTGTGTCTGCTGTTGATACACACTCCCTGGCACCACTTCTGGGCTCTGTCCTAGTCCACTCACCTCAGGACAGGACCTGGCCTGGAGTGGGCTCAGCGCAGAGTGAATAGGTGGGAGAACATCCAGGCAGACAGCAGCGGGCAGCTCGGGTGCCCGGAGCGGCAGGGGCAGGCCAGTGCTCACCCTGGAGCTGGAGCAGCGGGCTGCGCTTACCTGCAGGTGGCTGGAGAGCCACTCCCTCCCCTTAGCAGCAACACCCAGGAGTGGGAGGAGAAAGCTTGGGCTTCCTGCCGGGTGCCAGGGCTTGAAGCTCTAGGTGTAACCCAGAGAACATGTACCTTGCGCGCCAGTGTGAAGTAACACAGTCACATGCACCGGAAGGGAACCGGGGGGTGGGTCAGGCCCCGAGGTCACTCTTGAAAGCTCGCCTTGCGAGTCCTGGACATCTTCCCCGTCTTCTTGGGTCCTTCTTCCCTGGGCCTATCCAGTGAAAGCATTGGGGCCCGCTCTTCACATCACAGCCCCGCACCTGCAGCATCAACCTGGTGTCACCTCTTCCTGGCAGGAGCGCCCTCTGGTCGCGGAGCAGTCCACTCACGCTGCAGCAGCTGCTAAGCTTTCCTCCACCGTAACAGGAGCCTAGCGCTCCGCGCATGCGCCAGTGCAGGGGCACACTGGTGCGCATGGGGCTTAGGCTCCGGAGTCCATCGCTTGTGCTGTCTTTTCGCAACTCAAACGACGGCGCCCTCACCCTGGACACCATCGGCCCTGACTGCAAGGCTCTCAGTGCACCGCAGTCTTGGTCCTCAGAAGTGCATTTCTGGAGCACGCTATTACCATGTATCTGTTTCTCCAGAATACGTCTCATCAAGAACATGACTGGTAAGTGCCATGCGATGTTTTCATGCAGGGTGTTGTTGGAATCAGCTTTTGGATCCAGGGAAGTAAGGATGGAAAATACCTAAGTTATGATTATTTAATTTATTACAATTTTTTTCCAAAGAGAATTTCCAAAAACAGAAATGAAAGGAACATACGATACAGGCACACGTCGGTACAGCTTCCTGGTCCCGATGAGCGCAGGCTGCTTTTTTTTTTTTTGGATCAGGGATTGAACTCAGGACCTTGCACTTGGCAGGCAGGTGCTTATGCCACTGAGCTATATCCCCAGCCCACAGTGCAGGTTTCTATAACCATCCCAGAAGTATAGCTGATTCCTGCAGAGCTTGTGTGGCGTGGTGTGAGCTCCATGTGCTGCGGAGACCATGCGCAGCTGGTGCCTTGCCTGCTGAGAACCCCAGTGACTCAGAGCTCTGCTCCTCCTCATGGCAGACCCTGCCTTTCCTACCGGGGCTGGCTCCTGCTAGGGGTTCCTGGGAGCTTGTGGCTCCCCATGAACTCTCCATCCCCAGTGGCTGAGCCTGGCCCAGGTCGTGGTTTGTCTGGAAGTCTCTCCTGAAGCCCCAGGCAGTTTTGGGGGCAGGCATCTTAGAGGTGGCCGAATCTAGAGTTTGTGACTGAGTCATGGTCTCGTGCTGGGATAGGGGTGTGAGTCCTCACACGCCCTAGTCGGGTAGCTTGCGTACAACACAAGGGACCTTGCTTCTTCCATCTTCTACCATGACAGTTGGCTCATTGCCACGCCTCTCTGCCTTGGAGCCAGCCTCTCACAGGATGGGCCCTCCACAAACTGTGAGCTAAGTAAACCTTTTCTGCTTTAACTTGGGTGCCACGTATTTTGTCTGAGCAATGGGAAAGGTAAGAAAGTCATGCTTTTTCTGTTTTGCCTGATTCCATGTGGCCCAGGCCAGCACCTCCCAAGGATGACTTTGACACAGAAGGGAAATGCCATGGGATCAACCCAAGCTAGTGACCCATATCCTGACAGGTTCTGGCCCTAGTATGAATTGCTAAATTATTATGGTGGCCATCTAACGTGGCTGAAACCCTATAACAATAGCTTATCTTCCTCCTTCTTGAGACCCCAACGCAGCCTGGGATATAATTTCCTCTTACCTTTCCTGTGCACACAGGAGAGACCTATCAGCTCCTTAGGTGTCACTAAACTTGACCCTCAAACTCCATCCCTAGCAAACATCCATAAAGCCTTAGCTCTCTTTGTCTCAGGTCAGAGGATTCCCCACTTCTCTCAGATTCTCTCCATGTCATTGACGGTCAATATTTAGGGTCCTGCTGCTCAGAGATGAAAAGAAAGAAGCAAGTATGCGCATGTGCCTGCACACATGTACACACACACACACACACACACACACACACACACACACACACTCTGCCTCTGCACTTCTGCAGGGGCAGCCTGGAGGCAAATCCTCCTGCTGGAAAATCCTCCCACCAGGTGCAACAGCAGCTGGAACAGCAGTTGTCCCTGAGGCCAGAGGTGGATGTGCGGCTTGTTCCTATTTCCCCAGGGCTTGGACACAGAGGGGCAGGCTGCAAAGCGGACAGGAAGTAGGTGCTCCTGTGATGGTCAGGGTGCCCGACCCCTGCATCTCACTGCGGTTCTCTGTTCAGCACAAGAGCCTCTGATGCCTGTCTCCTCCAGCTGCTGTGCTGCTCAGCTGCGGGGCGCCCTTGCTCAGAGCGCAGCACCAGGTGCCCGCAAAGGCCCCAGCAGTGGCTCTCTGTGTCCCCTTCCTGTGCACCCAATCTCTGTTCTTCTCTTTGGGCCTGAATATCACACCCTTGGATTTCTTCCCCACCTAGCTCTTCCCAAAGCAGCAGCCAGAACAAGTGTGCACTGCAGTGGTCTCATGGAGGGTGGGGACTGAGGGGTCTCCCCTCACCCTCAAATCCCAGGGAGCCCTGAGCATCTGCAGGGGGGGGGCAGTCTGCAGAGCCCGGCCTCCCATAGCAGGCACCTCTGCTCCCTTTTTGTCCTTTGCCCCTCCATGTGCACAGTTTCCTGTGTGACCATAGTGTGATTACCCTTCCTCACCTGCCACACACCCGAGGGGCTCAGGAGCCTATCTTGTGGGCAAGAGTCTGTCAAATGACACCCACACAGGGCTCACCAGTCCAGTCTTCATGGCCCTCACATTTCAGGGCGGTCGTGCACCTCTGAGCCGGGCCATACTGCAGCTGCTCCCTCTGTCACTCATTCCTCCTGGGCAGCTGTGGCACTGTTCAGTCACTGCCCAGAACCTTGGCCCCTGAGCTACGAGACACCATGAAGCCATGGAGCCACAGAGAGGCAAACATGGGACTGGAGCCTTCTATTTCCCTGGTGTAACACAGGCTGTAGGGACACAAGAGTCTGTCATGACTTGAGGTGATGGTGAGACCCCCCTGGACTTGGGTACTGCTCATGTCCCATGATCTGTGCTCTTGCTGCCAGGCTTTCAGTGGAAAAGCTGGACAGGCCTGTGGCTCCCACATGGGCCTGCTCTGAGGGCTGCAGGGCTGCGTGTTCTTCAAGAGAAGGTCAGAGCTGAGCTCAGGTGCAAACCACTCTCTCTTGAGCCAGGTGCTCCCACAAGGCGGGTAAGAGCTGTCAGGCAGGGCAGAAGCCATGGCAGCAGTGGGACAGCTCTACAGACAGCGGCCCTGAAAGCTGGCTGCCAGCAGAAGCGGCAGCAGAAGCAGAAGGGATGTACCTTTTTCTAGGCACCTGACATGTTGATTATGGTGATTTTCACCCTAAAGCTAGGGTTGCCAGCCAATCAGAGAGGCCTCTGCTACAGACCTGAAGGTGTTTATCCAACCAACTATCAGACATGCACCTTTCTCACCAAGACAGTTGGCACTGGAGTTCTAAAACTGAGTTTAGGGGCTTGCACAAGAGCCTCACAGCACCATGAGTAGAGGAGGGGGGCAAAGCTCACACACATTAGGGGACATCGTCTCTCCAGGGTTAGCAGGAGTTAAACTTGCCTCCAGGCACCATGGCTGAGTGGAGCAGCAGGGACAAGCTGGAGGGAAGCACGCTTTCACAGGCATGCTCTGCATGGTGCATTTACAGTTGCATGGGTGCTGGGAAGAGCCTCCCCTTCTGCAGAGCTGGCTTGGTTCCTGACGTCTCAGGCCACAAAGTGCATCCCGCTCAACATGGAGAGATCCAAAGCGTGCTGCACTTCCGGTCACTTACTGCTCCCGTCTCTTTGGGACAGACACTCTCACACTCACCTCTGGCAGAGGGAGCCACTGTCCTCCTTGCAGGAGGGGCATTGGAAACAATAATGCTTAAAAGTAACAATGCTTAATATGGTGTTTTACTTACTCTTCTCTCGTGGCTGGAACAAAATACCCGATGCCCAAAATCAAGGAAGGAAAGGTTTCTTTAGCTCACAGTCGGTGGGGATTTCAGGCCATGTTCAGCTGGCTCCAAGAGGGTGGCACGCAGCAGAGGGCGGCTGATCGTGCTGGCAGGAAACAGCAGAGCCAAGGGGGGCAGCGCTGCGGCAGCCAGCCAGCCTCTCTCCCCTCACTTGGTACGCGCGTCACCCACCCAGAGTGAGTGCGGCACTCGCACCCATAATCCCAGCTCTGGGTCATGAATTAATCACACACTCTAGAAGCTGCCCCGTGACTGCATGAGGCTTGTGGGGACAACTGGACACAGACGTAGCATATGGTTACCTGAGTACGCAGGGTAGTGGATGTTCTTCCCCCTTCAAGTAAAAATCCATTTATTAAAGGAAAATATTAATAATAAAACATGGTTGTACTAAAAAGGGAAGGAAAATTGTTTTCTCTCTTTTTTTATGTATTAGTTCAGGGTCTCACTACTCATAGTGATCTTCCTGTTTTCAGCCTGCCCGGCACTGGGATTCAGGCGTGTGGCATGCACATTTGCTCGCTACTGAGTGTGTCAGGCTGCATTTGTGGTGCACAGTGCTCCGCACCTCGGAGCGTGGCATGCACACATGCAGGCACGCATGTGCGCATGCGCGTGCGCCCACACGTACGTCTCCATTCCTCTCACGTTCCCTTGCTGGCATCAAGAGGCTCTTCGTGCTTCCCTGTCCTGTGCTCTGAGCTCAGCTCCTGATCGCTCAGCCCTCCTGATCGCTCAGCCCTCGACCGAGCAGGCACACAGAGGCCTTCGCCGGCAAATGCAAAGAGCGGTGCAGAGCTGCGTGTCCCACTTCCGCAGCTGCATTTCAGAGTGCGGCCATTCTTGACTCAAGGCTCTTCCTGTGTGCAGTAAATCTAGGTTTCTTACTGAAAGGAGTGGCATGGATTGCTGCTGTGTGGCTTCCTTTTAGATGCTGTCTGTGCTTGCCACACAGTCGATAGAAGATGCTCTCCCACATGAGGAGGCCGGCAGCCCTGGCAGCTGCGCGTTAATAATGAATGGACCCGGCGGGTCGGCTCCAGTTACTCGCACTGGAAGAGGTCTCCGGGGATGCCTCCAGCAGGGCAGCGCAGACCAGATGAGTCAGTGCAAGGGAGCTGGCCAGCCTTGCTTTCAGCAGAGAACGCGCAGCGCGCGGGACCTGGGGCTGAGGCCCAGCAGAGCGTGGCACTGCCCGCACTGGCCAGCTCTTTCTCCTTGGGGGCAGCTGATGCTGGAAGGGGTGCGGAGTCTCTAGGGGCACCGGCAGCCGAGTGGCTGTGTCTCAGTGTCTTGTTCTGCTCAGCATCGTGAGATTGATTTCATGTTTTAGGGCCTTCCCTGGGTTTGTTCACTCTAGTAATGAAGCAGACTTTTCTCCAGACTGCTTTCCATCTGGTTGTTTCATAATGCTAACAAAGTGCATTCGCTGCAGTGCTTCCACGCCCAGACTCTCATTTTTCTATTGTTTTATGTAGTAAGCATTTGAATGAAATTATTTTCTGAAATGATTTCTGAATGAAATTAGTCATTCCTGGTGCACATTTATGATCTGGCATGCGCGAGCACACGCACTACACCCACATCAGCCTGCGTGTGTGTCCACGGATATGCAGGTGCACACGGCACGCATGGCTGTGCTGTTGCACACTGTTTTTAACCTCCACAGTTCAGGATGTGACCTATCACTGGGGCTGGAGGAGGTGACATCACGGGGAGCTGGCTTTGTTTTGAAACAGCAGAGGAAGGAGAGCCTGATGCGGAGTTCCTCTGGAGAGCTCTGCGAGTACCTCGAGAACAGAGTACCGTGATGCTGGACAAAGGTGGAATGCACTGATGATGCCTTGGGACTAAGGATCATCCAGCCAGGAGCCTCTCTCCCCTGGCCCCGCCCCAGCCCCGCCCCTAGAGCCTCTCTTGGCCCTTCCCCTGCCCCCTCCCTCAGCCTGGGCTACAGACACAGACTGACTCTCTTCACTTCAGGCCTCTAGGTCAACCCTATTGTCCTTTAGGAAACAGCATCACTCTCCGGACGCCTTCCCCATCCTGTGGGGGCTGCTGTGTAGGCTGCAGAGGTCAGCGCAGAGAGCACATCCCGTACCCAAGCTCAGTCCTGTCCACCCAGGCACGGACAGCCCAGCGATATGATACCGTGGCCAGATCAGACATTAGAGCAGAAGGCCGAGGAGGAGGAAGAAAGCTTCTCTTCCCCTAGAGAAACCCCAGTGTGACTGACATGCACCCTACCCACTGGTTGCTGTGAACCTGGCCAAGCAAGTTATTTTGGTGATCAGTGGGAAAAAGAAGAGTAAAAGGCAGATTTGCACCCCCTGCTCTCCGCATCGGTCAAGCTTGCAGTTCCCGGAGCCCCCTCCCGATGCCCACAGGGCCCACCAATGTGCCCCCAGCTCTGCCTCAGCAGCCAGCACACGTGTGCAGGGATGCGCCCAGGCTCTCCAGGGGCTGCAGCTCCTTCAAAGCACAGCTGCCCAGAGCACAGCCCCCTCCCGCAGCTCTGCACCCACTCAGCCCTTGCCCAGACTCTGCAGGTCTCAGGCAGGCAGGGTCCCTGCTGGTGTTGCTGTCCCTGGAGTGTAGCCTGCCGTGTGGGCAGGAGGCCCCAGCTGAGTGAGTGGCAGTGGCCGCTTGCCAGCACCCGCTGAAAGGTCCACTGTGTACACCACGGGTGCAGCCCCTCCTGTTGTCCTGCTGTGTGCTCTAGACACCATGCCTCCCTGCACCCTGCCACAGCTAAGACCCCATGCCACAGCCTCAGCACGACCTCACTCCACAACCAGGTGCCCAGGGGTGGCAGCTTCTCCTGGTGTCCCCCATCATCTCACAGCCACCACCTGCACTTCACAATCTGTGGGAGCCCTGCAGGGGCGTGGGCGCATCCTGGGATCTGTCTGCCCCAGGGCCGCAAGCCCCCTGGGAAGGGTCCTTGAGGCCAATGAGCACAGCCAGGCAGGTCCGGCTGGCTTGGAAAGGCCACGTCCAGGCAGACATGGGTGACTTTCTCTCCTGCACTGTCCCGTGTGTGCAGCTTGCTCTTACCCAGCTCGGGCCTTGTTTTCTTATCCTGGTTCCTTGCTAGTGCACACACCCACTGCCCACACAGGGTGTGAGGAAGCCATGAGGAATGTGTAAATTAAATATTTATTACAATAAAAGACACATTACCACGTCCCCCCTCAAGACAGTCCCCTTCATTTGCACCCACACAACCCATCATTCTCGCTGCTTCTGGAGCAGTTCCGGTCTGTTTCTGTGTCTTAAGAGGGGAGCACTGCTCCCATATGCCATCCGACCTGGAGGTGGCTCAGGACCACGAGGGTGTCCCCACCTGCCTGCTGCCCAGGTCCGGCCCTGCGACTCCTGGCTCCTCCTCAAAGTCGCAGTGACCTCAAAAGGTAAGTCTCGGTGAGCACTGCTGCCATCGTCCCGAGTTGTTTCGGGTGCACTGCCCTGACCTGGAACCCCACACACAGCCCCAGACTGGGATCCATGGCCCCTGTAATCCGTAATCCAGTGATCTGTACCCCTCCCCCCGCTCCACCCTGTAGTAGTTGGGCACTCTGGATAGTTCAGGACACGGGGGCAGCCACAGCAGCCCAGCTGAAGACCCTCCTGAAGAGGGCCCAGAGCTGCTATGGGAAGGGGCAGGAGGACAGGCCGAGTGCACCGAAGCCAGGGCTGGACTCTGAGGGGCCTCACGGCCGTGTCCTTAGGGTGTCATTTCCGCAGTTCAAGTAGCCAGGGCATTTTCAGTTGTCCTGGGCTCATCCCCTGCCAGCGACCTCAGGCAGGACTGGCCACAGAGGCCCTGTGGGGTTGTGGCGCAGGGAGGGGCTGGCACTGTGGCTCTACTGCCTGCCTATTCGGGCCCCTGTGGCATCTGCCCCCTCCCCGGGTCCCTGTCCCCTCCGTCCTTCCTGAGTCTGCTGACCTCAGTGGCATGCACACAGCACAAGGTCTGGGGCCCAGCTCTCGTCTGGCCGCCAGCTGCTGAGTGCTCGCCAGGATGCTGAGGGTGTGCGGGGCTGGGGTGATGGTTCAGGGCCTGGCCAGCAGCAGGGGAATGTCGCGGATATGGGACACTACGATACACAAGAGCAATCCATGTTTCCTGCTTCTCCTTGTTTTGAATGTGACTGCTACAAAATTTGAAAGCAGATAGCTGGTCCCCTGCTGTCTCTTTTAGGTGGCACTACTCAAGACCACACCAATGTGGGGTGCCAGGCTCCCGGGCTGACCCAGCCACGCGTCCTAGCTCACTCCCTGCACCCGGTGCACCTCTGTTTGCACTCTGAGTTCAGTCCTCTATGTCTAGAGGGGAGGATTATAGAGGTCAATACTCACTAGACTCGAGTGACCACCCTCAGACCTGTCAGTGTCACTTGCGACCACTAGGAGCGTGCTCTTCCTTGTCTGAAAGAAGAAGGAGCCTCAGAAGGGCCCGGAAAAAACCTGGGGTGCACAGGTCAGAGTGAAGATACCTGGGGGGAGTCACCACCCTGGCCTGATCTGTAGGGTCTTCTGGGGTGTCCTCAGCCTCCTCTCCTCCCTGTGGCTGTCGCTGACGCCCCTGGGTCACCACTTACCCTGGGCATGCGGAGTTTGAGAGACTGGATCCCTTCTGCCAGCTTGGTAGCTATGCCTCAGTGCCCCGCCCTCACCGGGCCTCGGTGCCTGCCACGATCTCGCAGGGCTGGCAGTGCCAGGCGTCGCAGACCCCTGGGGCGGAAACCTGGTGGGTCCTTTGTGTTGCTCCTGAGCCCTGCACCAGCTAGGACCTCGGTGCGCGCTCCTGCCACGGTCCAGAGTCACTTCGGGTGCGCTGTCCTGACCTGAACACTGCACACAGCGCCAGAGTGGGATCCATCGCCCCGTGAATGGATCCAGTGATCTGTACCCCCGGCCCCGCCCCATCCCGCAGTGGCAGCCACAGTTCATTCCGCGTTGGTTCCAGCAGCCATGGAGGGCCACCAGCCACCCGGAGGGGAATGAATGGATGAGAACGCAGACCACAGATGCTTTCTGGGGCTTCCACAGCACTGAGAGAATACTCACACACACTCTCCGGTTAATAGCATTGTCTGATTAACTGAAGTAAGGCTCCCAGCCATGCTCATTAGACCAAGCTACAAAACCAAAATAAAGACCAGATTGCTGGTCTTGCTGCCGGTGTTTGTGTCAGGAGTCTCCCGCATCTGATGAGGCAGACGGGTGCAGCGAGGGGCTGCCAGCACCCAAGCAGGAGAAGTGGGGGCTCAGCCAAGAATCCTGCTCCTCAGATGTCGCCGTGCATGCTGATTAGCAATCGCAATAATGACGAATCTTATCTTGAATTTAATGCTGGTGCACAAACAAGTACACGGAACCGAGAAGAGCGGAGCCTGCGCTCTGCCAGACTGATGCGATTGGGAGCTGCTCCAGCAGGCTAGGAGCTCTGGTCGTGATGACCCCACCCGGGCTTCCCAGGCAGGGATGGGAGTTTCCCAGCGAGGGGACTGCAGTGGTTCCATTGTTCCACAAGGCCTGTGGGGCTTGGAAGAGCGCAGTGGAGTGGGATAGGTTGCAGTTTGGTGGAAACATTTGCAAATTCATTTTTTCAGGCCACCTGTTCAAGTAATTTTTTGATACACACTGACCTTAACAATTTCATTGTTTCAAATCACCAGAACAAATTTATGAACAAGTCTTCCCCTACATGGAGCCCAGCCTTTCTTTTATCACTTCAGTAGTCTCAAGTGAGTGCCTTGAAATGTATTTTAGTTGTGCTTTGTTATTTATAAAAAAGACCTTGGTCTAGAGACAAACTGGAAAGGCTTCTGCTGATGCCCAGACTTGTGTGTCGGTTGTGTGTGTGTGTATGTCTGTGTGTGTGTGTGTGTGTGGACTGATCATGACTTTACTGGGAACTACATTTCTTCATTTCTATCCCAACGTTGTCTCTTCCACTGGTGCTATATTTATTTACCCCAATAGTGAGGATGTTACTTAGATTGTAATTCACAGCAGACTGAATAATGGTCTCCAGTGATCCACAAAGATAATAGTTCCTAGTCCCTGGAAATTTAAATTGAGAAAAAGTTCCCACTGACAAGACTGGGTTAGGGATTCTGAGGCAGGAGACATCGCAACCCTAGGGCAGATCCGGGGTGACCCGGTCTCACACAGACGCCATGGCCACAGACGGGCGGAGCGAGCCGCTGGGTCCCCAGAGCTCAGCAGGCTGGGCGGGCACTGTGGTCTCAGACCAGGGAAGTCGCTGCAGGACTTTGGCAACTGCATCTGTAGAACAAACTCTGACGCTCTGTCACAGCACTGTGGAATCTGCTGCAGTGGCCTCAGGAAGCCACCGCTACTTTCTCATGTGACTGAGGCAGATGGACAATTGGTTATAGAATTGGCCATAGACTTTCAGACTCTCTTTGCATTTCACAGAAGTGTGCACTGAGTCAGGCAGGCCCTGGAACTGGTACTTAAGAGCCCTGGAGGAACTTGCCATCTGGTGAAGAATCAACAGAGGTCAGACACCGGCCCCACCCGAGCAGTGCAGGTGGCGGCCCGCAGGGTGGGCATGCAGCACCAGCTCTGGGCACAGAGCCAAAGGGGAGCAGGGCCAGGTGCAGCCCTGGCAGTAGGGTGGGATGGGGCGGTGTGGCAGGTGGGAAGGCTCCTGTGCACTGAGAAAACTGGCTGTGACAGGGACTCCAGGGACAGAAGTGACAGCCTGTGTCCAAGGAACCTCGCTCACTCGGGTTGGGACAAGTTGCCCACTCTGGCTCGCCCTATAGCAGATATTGTGGGAGATGAGGTTCTAAAAGGGGCTTTTCTGGGGAGCAGTCAGAGCAGTATGTCGCTCCTGGGATAGTCAGCAGGCCGAGGGCAGCGAGGAGTGCCCAGGGCTTGGTCAGGCGCTGTTGCCTGGAGGATGCGTGGAATAGTCACATTCCCAGACAGCAACGCCACCCCGTGGGTCCCCAGCAGGAAGCCTGCTCGGCCCTCTCCTTCTTCAGCTTCAGCTTCTGTTGAGAGTGATGGGGTACTGGGGTGACCCAGGCTGCCTTCCTGAGGACTCGATGACATCAGCAAGCACAGCCGAGCACCCACCTTAACCCCGCAGTCCCAGCAGCCTCTTCGGCTGGGATGCAGACACACTGCGCGGCCATCTCCTCGGGCCAATGACATTTCCTCAAAACAGTGTCTGCTTCTTTGCTCCATATTTACAATAAACAAAATTTCATTCTCATTATTTCCAGTGAAAGGAAGGAAGTATTGGGGACAGAGATTTTGTTGTTATTCCAACATTTGAGGATAAATTCAAATCCTGCTTCCCCCGTCCTATGGGATATTTGTTGTATCACAAACCTGACAACGCAGGTATATTAATTCATAGGACACGTTAGGCACCTGTGAAGAAGCAGGCAGTGGGGCCCGCCCTGCCTGGGGATGCTGGACAAGCGGTGCTGGTGAAGAAGGAATTTGAAAACAAGGCTTCGCCGGCCGTGGAGGTGTGCACCTCTGATCCCAGCACTGCAGAGGCTGAGGCGGGGGAATTGTGGGTGCCTAGGAAGTGCATTCTACGCAGGAGAGGGGCCTGCCAGGCGCAGAGGCTGCGGGACACAGTGCGGAGTGGAGCAGAGGGGCACAGGGTCGGGGCGCCAGGGGGCGCAGTGTGGAGCCTGGACTCGCCGGGCTGGAGGTGCACCCTCACACACTGCCTGTGCGCGGTCGGCTAACAGGGGCCCTGTGTGGCTTCCAGCCTGCTGCTGTGTGGGGACCAGAGAGACTGACTTGAGGCTTGTCAGATATCATGGCCTCTCCTGCTGCAGGGACCAGGGTGGGCGTGGAGGTGTGAGGGGACCGATCCACAGGGTGTCCCAGCCCGACAGAGTACAGGGAGAAGGTGCGCCATGGGACCTGAACTCTGGAGTCAGAACCAGGGGCCAGGGAGGATGCGGGCCTGCGCCCCGGGACCGCTTCTCCGTGGAGCCATGGCTAGTTTACCTCAGCCTCCACCGCCAGCCCTGGACACATCCCGTTGCTCTGTGTCCACTGGGTGGTGTTCAGTGTCAGCGACGGCCCAGTGACACACATTATCTCTCTACAGCACTCAGGAAAGGAGAAACTGAGAAACCAGAGATCGATGCCTGAGACCTACTCTGTAACCAGAGAAAGGACGGGAGGACAACCAAGGTCAGGAGGAGGAGACACCCCAGCCTAGGGCTGCAGTGCAGGCTCAGGGAGAGCTGGGGGAGGAGAGCCACAGGTGGTAGAATCAGTGATGGCCGGAAACCAGGCGACAGCACAGCTGAGGACCTGCGGGTTCTCCTCTCAGACCCCACATCCTCAGGGTCCAGGCAGTGGCACCACAAAGGGATCGTGAGGAAGCCCAGCAGAACTGGCCTGCTTTCGAGGCCTTACGAGAAGTAAGATTTGGACCCAGCTGTTCTTAGAGGAAACACAGCAAATGTCACCATGGCCCCACTGAAGGACACACAGACAATGGCTTGGTGCAGGACTCCCTGCTTCATTCTACGCAGGGAGAGGGGCCTGCCAGAGGAGAAAGCATCTGGGGCAGCTCCAAGCCACCTGGGTCACCAGGGCCAGGCCTCAAGGGTGGTTTGGATTTGTCTGTTTCCTAAAGCAGCAGTCACTGCTGCTAGACAGGGACAGCCTAGAAGTCACCCAGGAGTGGAGAAACATTGGCTGATGCCCTTGGCATTGTAGAGCAAGACAAAAGGGAAACATGCTTAAGCCAGATGACAGCAGACAAGAGCAGCGTTTGCAGGTGGTGCCGTCCTGGTCACAGCCTCCTGGTGCCGTGCACCTGACCATCACGTGGTACACAGTCACTAAGACAACCAGGGCCGTGGGTCACTCACACGAGCTGCATGAGCAGGCTTCTCAGGGTGCAGAGGAAACATGGCCAGACATACGTGTTTTGTGAGTTCAAAAGTCAGCAGATGTGATTCCATTTCTGTTTCCATCTAGTTACACTTTATTTCATTTCATTTTTTGGTGGAACCAGGGATTGAACTTAGGCCCTTGCACTTGCCAGGGAAGTGCTTATTCCACTGAGCCATCTCCCCAGCCCTTGGTTACACTTTAAAGCAAGAACACTGGGACCAGAGTGGTTGTTTCAAAATGTGGGTCACGTGGTGATGATGCCACCTTCTACCCTCACCCAGGGTGGACGCTCAGAACAGACCTGCAGTGCCTGAGGCAGAGGCAGAGTCCAGGTTCTCAGAGACATGGGCGCTCCTTCCAGGAACCCCTCAGGATCCAGCAGCGAGGGCAGCTGCTGGTGAACAGGTGCACGGGGACAGGGCAGGGCCGGTGGGAGCAGCAGGTGATGCTGGAAACCAACAGCCCACAGCCCAGAGGACTGAGACCGCGGGCACTACTTGCCACTCCTGCTGCCGCCTCAGGGCTGTGAGGTAGGCGTTGAAACATATTAGCGTAAGCAACACAGATGGCACAAGACGCTCAGCCGCAGGCCTGCTGCTGGGCTGCGCCCCACACCACCGAGATGCTCTGGCTGCTGCGTGCCAGCTGCCACTGCCTGTCGTACCTTGGGGCGTGGCCGGTGTGGCCTGGCTCACCCAGTGGGACCAGCGCCTTGGTGGGACTGAGGAGGGGTGGCAGGTGGCAGGGCCCGTGCCGTGGCTCAGCACTGGGCAGTGGCCCTCACAGGGTGACATCAGGGGACCCAGCAAGAGCTCTGGCAGGCAGAGCACCCAGAAAGGCAGCTGGCGGTTTATGCTGAGATGAGGTCCCCAGAAGGCAGTTGGCCCAAGATGGCGGTGGCCAGGCCTCCGGGGCCCGAGGGACCCTCTGTGAAGGGTCCTGGCACAGACGTCTTTCCACAGAGGCGGATCCTCCTGGCTCAGCCTCCCGAGTGCTGGGGTTGTAAGCAGGCACCACTAGGTGTGAACTCATTACTGATCCGAAGCATCTTCTGATCGCTGTGTTGACTGTCTCCTGCAAAGGAAGGTGGTCATTCTTGTAACTTACCGAGTCCTTCTCAAAAACAGTTTATATTTGTCATTCCATGAAGGTTATTGGAATCCTATGGGGTTGATTCTCATCTACCACTTCCAGTGCAAACCATGGCAAGAACAAAGACCCTAGGGTGGATCTGGAGCTGTGGGGAGCCCAAGGGGCCTGAGTTCAGCTGCAGCGCTGGCTAACCGGGGTCCTGGAGAGGCCTCCACCCAGGGCCTGACCCCGCTTTTATTAACCCATGAAGAATGGAGTGGCTTGAGGACGGGTGACTGAGAACGGCGGGTGAGGGCCTTGGGCAGGGCTGAGTAGGAGGCCCGCGTTGGCCTGGGCCACAGGCAGAGAGCAGGCTCTGCAGAGAGCCATCTGCCCAGCACAACCGAGCGATATTTCCTTACATTCTCTTCGTTGTGGAGTGTCAGCATTTCTCTGTCGTCAGAAGCCCAGTTTTGTCACTTGGAGTGGCAGCTCCATCCTTTCGAGGCTTGCAGAGCTCTGGCTCAAGCTCTCCCAGCCCTTAAGGAGGTGTTGAGCGCTCTGGTGGTGCCGAGGGCCTTGCCTTCGTACCCGGTCTGTCCTGCCAGTAGTTCTGAGTACTACTGTGGGCTCTCCGTGCTGGGTTTCTGGGGTTCTGGCTAGCCTGTGTCAGAGGGAATGTTTCTCTGGTCCGATCACTCGAGGCTCTGTGTGCCTCATTTATCTGGCTACTGAATTCTTTCCTTATATTTGGAAAAGTTCTCTGTTGTGACTCTGAGTGAAGTATTGCACCTTTCGTGTTTTATTTTAATTTTTTTATTACTCCTATAACTCTTCTTCTTTCAGTCGTATAATGCTCTTGAGCTAGCTTCCCCTGGGTCTGTCTGCAGGGTGGCACTGGGTACGTGGCCTGCTATATCAGCCTTGTGTTCAAATCCCTGCAGTCACCTCTCAGACTGCTCATTCCTGCTGCCCGTAATTTCAACTAAATTCTTCATATCCAGGATTCTGTTTAATTGCTTTTCATAAACTGCAGTTCTTTACCAGTCACTCATACCTTTCACTGTCTTTAATCCACTAAATTTTGTTCGTTTTTTCTTTAAGCTTGCTGAAAACCTTATTTATTTAAAATCCCTTTCTGAGGCAGGGTCTTGCTGTGTATCCTGAGTTAGCCTGGAGCTCACTATGTAGCTCAGCGGATCTGGAGCTCATGGTGGTCCTCCCACCTCAGCCTCCTTCACGCTGGAATTACAAGTGTGTGCTACCATGCCAGGATCTTGTTGAACAGTTTATTAATTTCTTATCTGGTTATTTACATCCTCTTTGAGGTCACTGAACATCTGTACAATCTCAGGGCTCCTGGATCCATCCCCTGCAGTCTCCAGCCCACAGGCCCAGTGTCTTCCCTGGGTCAGGGGGAGAAGCCTCACCAGAGTGGAATTCAGTCATATTTGGGGGATGGTGAGGGTGGATTCCCAGACCCTAGCAGCTGTGGGAGGGTGGGAGTGCTGCTCTTGGGACTGAGCTCCGTGGCTTTTGGAGGGTGTGTGGGGAGAGGGGCCCCACGTGGGCACAGAGTGTGGCCAATTGAGGCTGCAGTCTTTCTCCAGGCCTGACCACAGGGCCACAGCCTCTGCAGCTGCCTGTGGGAAGGGGCCCAGTCAGCCCTGGGGCTGTGGCTCCACCCTAAGCAGCGCTGGTCCTCTGTCCCACCCTGGGATTTCTGCCCAAACCTCCCTTGGTGCCCCAGCTGACGGGGCCCCTTTTGTCCGTGTCTGGCTCCTGGGCTGTGTGTCTCTGCAGACCCAGGGTGCAGGCACAGCCTGGCTGTCTCTGTCCCTGGACTTCTCCTTTCCCATTTTCTCCAGACCTGGGCTGGGGGTCTCTTCTCTGAATACCTGGCACCAGGGTCCCTCTGAGGGGCAGGTTCCGCTTTGCACTGCCTGCTCACATCGCGTTTTGTTGCCCCCCCCTTGTGAGTACCTGTGGATTGTGGTGAGCACCCCCCAGCTTCTCTCGAGCACTGCTCTAGCCTGCCAAGAAGGCTGTTCCCCTTGTAAGCTTTACTTTGAGATGGGTTCTTGCTAAGTCACTAAGCTGCCAAGGATGGGTGTGAATTTGCATCCTCCTGCCTCAGCTTCACAGGATGCTGGGATGACAGGCCTGTGTGCCACTCCAGCTGGCGGCTCGCCCACTTCCGCTTCTCCTTCTCTGCCTGCCCTCCTCCCCAGAAGTGACCTGGCCTGCTGCCCCTGCCACTCTCCACCTGGGAGCCACAGCCCTTCTAGCCTGCAGGGTCCGTCTTTGCTACACCTGTCCCAGGGGACCTGTGGCCTCTGTGCCCACTGTCAGCAAGGCCTCTGTGGGGGCGTGGCACCACGCCCACACTTGCATTTCTCCCTCTCTGCAGGTGGCAATGTCCCTGCGCGTCCGCTGTCTGTGGAGAGGCCACCCCAACCTAGTGACTCCGTAGCTCCCGGGCCCCTGGTGCCAGGCTCAGTCCTGCTCTCCGCAGAAGCCCTAGCTGCTTCCTCCAGTGCGGGACTCACAGGTCCTGTCCTGTGTGAGGCCATCAAGGCCTCCTCGCTGGTTTCTGCAGCCTCTCGGCAGCATGGCCGTGGGAAATCCCCGAGAGGAAGCCGTTGATCCTGAAAGCTGAGCAGAAAGACTTTTCTTTTCCTGTATCTTGTTTTTGTGCTCAAGGGCAGAGAGGGCTTTCAACTTTTGAGGCAGCAGTTTGCACCTGCAGCTGTGCGGTTGTGATCTGACCAGCCAGCGGCCCAGAGGCCTGTTGAGCGATTCCACCATGACACGGTTTCCTTGGAGAGTTCAACGTGTGCCGGGCAGCCTTGTGCACCCACTGCTCCTCGGGATGCTTTCAAGGTGGGCCTCGTCAGCCTCTGGAAGACGCGGGGACCCCTCACTGGGCCGGGCTCTGCTGGGCGCCCGGGGGGCCCGACTGGGGCCTAGTACGCATGCCCACTACTTGCTCCCAGGCTGCCCTTGCCCAGGGCCCCGCTGGACATTGTTCCCCTGACCAAGGAGCCACAAAGGATGCTTGGTGACATGTGAGAGGCCAGGGACCACAGAATGTTTGCTGTGTTGATACAATCCCAGACTGCTCGGTGGGCTGGGAATGACTTCTGGGCTTTCACCTTGGTCTCACATCTGCTGCGCTACCCGTGGGCCGGGGCCTGGTGTCTGTTATCTTTGTTCTGGAGCTCTGGACCTGCAAGGCTGGCTCCTCCCTCAGTTCGGTTCTCACCTTGATTTTCCCTTCCCGCTTTCAAAGCAGCTTCTGTAGTTCAGGCAACATCGTGATGCCGCCTGGTCCTGAAGGCACAGCTGAGTCCAGGTACTGCTGTTTTCGTGGGATTTTGGTCTATCTCGGGCGTCCCCTCTTGCTGCAGTCCAGGTGTCCTCAGTACCCTGGGCCCTCACCGCGCCTCCCCTTCCCGAGCCCTCTCCCTCTCCTCACCATGTGGGTTTCTTCCCTTCCTCTTTCATAGTGACAAGGCCAGCAGCGACAGCATCCATGAGGGCTTTTGTGTGCTTTGTTCCCTGGAGTTCCCCAAACACCTGGGACGGCACCTGGCCCACATGGCTCCATAACTGCCTGAGTGGGGGTGGCAAGCCAATTCCTGCTCTGTGGGAGGGCCACGCCTGCAGCCCTCTACAGTGTCCCTCCACGGTGTGCCCTCCACACGTGGCCCTGGGCAGCTGCTTCCTGGTGCAGGGAATGATTCTCGGCATTTTGCAGTGCGCGACCATGGAAAAGAGCCATGGGGGGAGCGCTCCCGTCCTCCTGAAGGACCGGCTCTCGCTGCAGTGTTCGTGGACAGTTGCCGGGGCTGGATGGAGTGGATACTGTGCTCACTCTTGTTTCCCAGCACCCAAAGCCCTGGCATCCAAACACGGACAGCACTGGCCCACAGACACTGAGCGCCTGGCAGTGGGTGAATCGGGGGCTGATGCACACCCTCCTCCTCCGGGGCCGGTGACACAGTGAGCCTGGCATGAAGGTTGCACAGGAAACCCAGCCATGCTGTGGCTGTCAGCTCAGGTTGCCCCTCATGAATATGCAAGAGCCTCCTGACCCTCATGAATATGCATGATTCTTGCCCTGTGCTCACCACAGCCCACGTTCCGCTGTCACCTGAAGATGTCCGACTGAGGAGCTTTGAAAAAGTGAGTTGCTTCTCCATTTCTGGAGCATTTTCCTTTTCTTCTCTCAGAGATGATGACAAATTGCACCCAGATCTATTTTTGTGCACTGTGAGTCACTTGATAGTCATGCTATTTCCTGCACCTCTCTCAGAGTTCAGGGGGCCGTGGGCCGCCGGAAGGGCACTGCATGTGGACGTATAGCTCGCACCCTTGCTGGGTCCCCTGGGCCACACAGCCACCAGCGGGACAGATGGCACGCAAGTGCAAGGGCCGTGGCTCTGCTCAGTGACATTTGGCCTGTGCTTCATGAGCTCCATGTTCTCCGAGGATGCGGAGGGGAACTGGACGTCCCTTTCTGGGGTGGTGGGCCAGCCCTGCAGTGAGAGCCCCAAGCTGGAAGCTCAGGGGCACTGCTGGCTGCTCACTGCCCCTGGGCTCTGGAAAGGACAGCGGGTGGCCAGGCTGTGGCACATGGCTGAGCACCATGGCCAGGTCACACCCACACATGGGGCACTCATGAGCAGCGGCATGGCTGGAGCGCACCTGGCAGGAAGACGCACGTGAGCACCGGCCGGGGGGGGGGGCAGGGCCCTCCTGTCTGGACCTGAGGTGAGCAGGACAGGCCGAGGCCACTGCTCAGCTGGTGACAGCGCAGCCCACAACGTGTGGTCCCAGCCCTAGACTCTGGGTCATCACCGTGAGTCTTTGTGGGAGCACACACACTGGCACCAGGCAGTAAGCAAAAGGAAACCTTGGCTTCCATTGACCCATAGATTCTGCTTACAAAAGTGAGCCTTCTCTTCTCGGGTTTCACGCTCCGCCTCTATCAGCATTAGAGATGTCTGCACACCTGTGCCTCACTGCACTGTCGCTCCTGGCCTGTCTGGGCCCCGATCTCCTCAGTGCGGCAGTGTCTGGACTCTGCCCTGCTCTCCAGGTGACGGAGCCAAGCCTGTGGCCCTGGACACGGACTTTAGCCCACGGCTAAAGTCCCTCTGTGTGCCCTCTGTGGTGCAGGGAGCTCGGGTAGTCTGCCCTGGCTGGGCCTCTGCCCTGCTTGTCTCCGTGGCCGGTCGATCGCCCACTCCCTTTTCTGCTAGGTGAGAGACAGCAACAGTCTGACCTTGACACTTTGTTGGAAGAAATCAGTGTTGTCAAAAGCACCTTCGCTCCTTAGTCCGGTGGCTGGGGCCTCTGTTGTAGCGGACTGGGTTCTAACAGCAGGCATGGGACTGGTATCCATACGCAGTTTTAATTTTGTTGACCTTGCCACATTGCCTTCCAGCAAGGGCTAACCAGCGCCTTCTCCCACATTTCCTCTACTCATGGGCTTTATTAATCTTTTATATTTTTAGCAGCTTTATAGCTATAAGGTGATAGCCCATTGTTTTATTTTTATTTTTTTGGTTATTAATGATATTGAGTATCTTTATCTATAGTGTTTGGTTTGAATTTGTCTTCATATATAAAAGTAAAGAGGTTTTTTCATCTAAAAGTTCCAATTCCCAGCATGAATCCAAGGCAAATACTCAGATATAGCAATGAAAATCAAAGCATACACATCCCATTAAAGCACTGTTTGTAATATAAAAGTTGGATAAAGTTCATTACTAACTTATGGTGATTCCTTATTGTACAGTAGGATAAAACTTTAAGAGAATGAGGTGAATTTATATGTGTACCATAAGATTTCAGCATATTGGTCAATAACAAGAGACATCTGTAGAATGTGTAGTACCAACTCTTACCTATGCATGTGTGAGTGAAGACTCTTTAACCCTAAGAAAACTATTATTTGACTTTTTGCAACTAGCAGACAGCATTGTAAAAACAAGCTCAAATTCTAAAAGACACACCTAATTTTTATAATGTAGCATATAAACCACTTCAACCTAAGGTGGAAAAGAAAGGAAAAAAAGAAAGCAAGTCTAGCAGGTTAGCTCTGCATTGGTTCAGTAAAATCTGATAGCCAACAGAAGGCACAGTTTGTCATCCATCGATCCTGTCCTCACGGTGTGTCATGACTTTATTATTTAAACACGTCTGGAGAACTGTGACCCACACTTAAGGTTGGTAGATACTGAGTCTGCAGTGAAAGTACTTCATGCTGTCCTTACCTGGCTCTGTAGATTCTGTTGTGTTCCCTAACTTTGAACATGGTTTGTGACAAATGTGTGTAGCAAATTCAATTTCCCTTGAAATCGCCACTTACCCTGATGAGCCAAAGTTATGGCTTTTGTCTAGATGTCCCCCAAAGCCTCATGTAGTCATGGAGGCTTTGGGGACGACTGGACCGCAGTGCATGGTGTTGAATTAGCCCATCATTGGTGTGGCAGAGCTCGGTGTGGGAGGTAGGCTTACTGAAGAGGAAGGACCCACGTGGGGATGGGCGACACGAACCAATGGGCTTGTAGCCCCAAAGGAATGGAAGGGAAAGGAGGAAGTCTCGTTGCTTCCTGTCTGCCTTGCCTTAGAAATATCCAGGGGAAACCTCGAAAGCTGTGCTCGGAAATAAACTGTTCCTCCTTTAACTTGTGGGCGTTGGATTCTTTGTCCCAGCAGTGAGAAGATAACTAAGACAACACAGCCAGTAAGTTAGCTTTTTGTTCTGTCTCCTGGGTTACTGGCCTTTGCTGTCCTTTAGCTTCCTCAGCTTAATTGAAATACCTGAAGTTACAACTCAAGCTTAGGCCCAGGGATTTGCTTCATAGGAGCAAGGCTTACTTGGAAGGAAAGGAGGACGCCTTCCTAATGTTTATATTCCGCTCTCATGGGGGTGGTGTGCGGTGCGGTTTCCGCCAGCCTGGGTACACACTGTGCCTGAGAGTGTCTTCAGGGAGCGAGACTCCAGCTTGGGTGTTGAAGTGCAGCTGGGGGCGGTCCTGGAAGAGCAGCGCCCAGGAGGGAGCAGAGAGGTGCTGTGTGTGCAGAGGGCCCTCCCAGCCCGGGCCACACCCGCCAATGCTGCACTCTGCTTTTAGGTATGGGGTTCAGGGACAGGCGGCACTTGACTGGGCCTTGGACAGGATCAGTCAGGGCAGGAACAGGAGCGCCTAATCAGCTGGAAAACGGCCAGGGTGGCAGAAAGGAGAGAGGAGCGGACACAGCCTAGTGGCCGCCTGTGTGATTCTCAGCAGCTTCACGAGGGCAGTGTGGGGATAAAGACCACAGGAGGCTCCTGCACCCTGCCCCGCAGCCAAGGTGGTCCGGTCCGGTCCTTGGGGAGCCACCGCTGAGCCTTCTGGCCTCTGCAGCCCTGCTCACAGGAGGATGATGCAGCCGCTCGGCCCCACTCAGTCAGCGGCTCAGGGTTCTCAGAGGACCACCCTTCCAAATGCCCATGGGGTCGGTGACGCCTGAAGTTGGTGTCTCCCGAACCAACTGGTGCATCCAGACTGCCCTGGGAGTGCCCAGGCTTCTTTCCTGGTACTCTGTGGGTGAGCTCCAACTTCAGCGCAAGAACCACCACAGTCCTCTCTGCAGAGGTCTGGCTGGTGTCTGTGGCTGACTCAGCCCGAGGAGGCCGCGGAGGGCTCCCGGTGCAGTAGGAGGACATAGCTCCAGGAGGGCTAGGGTGCCCAGTTAGTGCAGAGCCAAGGGACAGCTGTGGGGTGGGGCTTAGGGGCAATCTCTCAGGCCGCACAGGCAAGCAGGAAGGAATTCCCAGCCCAGCAGATGCAGCTGAGGGGCGCAGTCCCAGGCCCTGGCATCGGCGCCTCTGTGCCAGCCTTGCACGTATGGAGTCACCGTCCCCCCCAGGCCCTCTGTGCCGCATTCAGTCTCCAGCTCTGCCTCGTGGAAGTGCATGGCAGATGTTGTCTGGGAAGCGCCGGGTTTGGAAAAGTGCACCATGGGCTCTCGAATTGTTCTTGCCCTTTATTTGGTACAAATCAACTTCCTCTCAGTGGGAACAGATGAGCGTGTGAGAGAACTGCAGTCAACTCGATTCCCACGGACACCTTTGGCCGGGAAGAGGGACTGGACGTGGGTCTAGGCAGAAGCCCCAGGGCCACACCAAGGCACAAGGCAGCCTTCAGGCCTCTCCTGCATCTCTGCCCCAGTGTGAGGGCTCCGGGAGCCTTGTGCTTCGCTAGTGCTGTCTCTGGGAGGGGCGAGGGCCTGGTGGCCTGGCTGCACCTAAAGCTGGTGTGGAGGGAGCCTGCCCTCAGGAGAGTTTTCAAGCCTAGACAGGAATTAAGAGGAGACAAAGGCTCCTACAGGGTGGTGTGGTTACTTAGCAACTGGCAAGCTTCTGAGCTGAACAAAGGAAGATGGGACAGCAGGAAGGGATGAATGCTGCAGATTGAAGGGGGGGATGGACAAAGCAGCTGTGGTGGGGACTCAGAATCACTAGGGAAGAGGGACTGAATGAAAAGGGAGTATCTGGGAGTTGAGAAGTGGGCCTGCTGGGAGCCGACTGGCAGGCCCCTCACCAGGACTGTCAGGACTTCTTCAGTTGGTATGAGTGCCCTTGGGTGACACTGAAGAGCCCTGAGGGATTAGATGACAGCATCAAGAGAGACTCAGACAAAGAGGTGTCCTACAGGCAGGAGGGCAGCCTCTTGGGTTTCTCAAACAGCTCTCCTGGGGCACAGCGCAGAGTGGGTCCTGAGGGTGGCCACACCAGGCCTAAGATGGCTCGGGTTCCCCAGGGCCCTGTCCCAGCAGCTGCAGGGAGCTTGCAGCCACGCCATTTGTTCATGCTCCACAGCAGGCACCACGTCTCGAGTCCATTGCCCACTAGGCAGGCCTTCCGCCACTGCCACGACTCCCGTCCACCACACTCGACCACTCGCACGTGTGAACAAATTCCCAGGCATTTGCCCAATGTTTCTGCTCCAGCTGCCTTCCAGAGGTGACAAGCACAGGAGGGAGGGAGCTTTTACTTTTGTCAGAGGAGGGAAAAGACCCAGGCTCTGCAGCGGGACTTTGGGCCAGGCACCAGCAGGGAAGGAAGAGCACTCCACAGTGAGTGCAGACTGCTGCGAAGGAACGCAGGAGCCGGCACTAGTGCCACAGTGCCTGTCACCACTTCCCACTGCTCCGGTAGGCGGCAGGTCCAGGCCAGAATTGCTAGAGTTCTCCTGAGAAGTCCCCATGCAGGGCTTGTGGACCTGTCCTGTGAGTGGTGCATGATTTTGTGTGTGTGTGTGTGTGTGTGTGTGTGTGTGTGCGTGTTAGAAACTTGCAATTAGCAGGACACACCCACTTTCCTAGCCAGCCTGCCTGCCACACTGTGATCTTCTGCCTGGCTATGATGTTTTCATTAATAAATTGCATCTGTTTCTGAAGAAACACAGCTATTAGAATGTGACATGCATAGGGAGAGTCCTGAGACAAAAGCTGCAATTAAGTGCATTTCAAGTGCATGTAGTGGTGTAATATTTTTCTTTGGCTTGCTCCTGGGGTGGTTGGCTCCCCTCTTCCTGTCACCCTTCTACTCACCCTGTGAAGTGTGGGGAGGGGAGTGTGGCGAGGACAGAATGGGTGGCCTTTCTGCCCTGCCTCTCTGGGCTGTCACATGTGGTTTCATAGAGGAACGTGGAGAAGATTGTCCTGTCACCGCTCGCTGATACTCCACCTCTTACTGCTGTTCATGAGACAGTGGAGGGCAGAGACTCGGGCCCTGGACCTCCTCATGCAGGGCTAGGTGACAGCGGCTCAGCTGCTCAGTTCTAGAGCTGCAGGACGCAGGCAGGTGAGACAGCTCCTCTTTGCCACAAGCAGTGTAAACCAGGAGACCTCGACTGCAGCCTGGTAGTGGCTGCCGGGCTTGGTAACAGGTGCCTCAGTTTCCGTGCACACACCCCCTGCAGCAGGCAGCCCGGCTGAGCCTGGGCCGCTGGTGTGCCCTGGGCCTCTGCAGCGCTCAGTCTGTACTTGAGGCGAGAAGCCAGCTTTCGTCGAGGGCCGAGGAAGCAGACCTCAGTGCTTGCCAAGGAGTTGCAAACAATTCCGTGGCCAGCATGAGCCATCAGATGCAGAAGGGTTTGCTCGTAGCCAAGTGTGCTGGTCCACACCTGTAATCCTGGCCCTTCAAGGTTGGGGCAGGAGAATTGTTGCGAGTTCAAGGCCAGCCTGGGCTACAACATGAGTACAAGGCCAGCCTGAACTGCACAGTGAGACCCTGTTCCCAAAAGCCAAAAACAAAAACCAAAGGTCTAACGCATAGGTGTGTAAGAGCAGTACAGAGCCGTGCACACATCTTCTTGAGCCGCTTCTTTTATTTGAACTACTTTGCAGCTAAAATTGTATAACTTTTTTTAACCTAGGTAAACAAGAGGCAGTGCCTGGTGTAGTCACACATCCCATTAGGTATACATAGCAAGTGGCGATATAAACATAGAGTTGTGCCAGCCCTGCCCCTGGGTGCACTGAGCTGGCCCCCGAATCCAGGCGTGGCGGCTCAGGCCTGTAGATGCAGCGCTGGGGAGGCTGAGACAGGAGAATCACCGTGAGTCCAGGCTGCATAGTGAGACCCTGTACCAAGTACATAAATGAAAATATAAATAAATAAAAGTAGGATCACCAGCAGGGAGCCAGAGCCTCTCATGAAAAGCAGAGCTGCCTGCAAAGGGTGCAGAGAAGGGGTACAGCGCTGCAGCGGCTTCCGCGATGGAGCAGGGGCCCTAAAATTCTGTCGTACGCTCTTCTCCAGCCTTAGCAGCCGATGCAGCAGACAGTAGCTACTGTGTCGTGAGGACGTTCCCCACTAATGCCCAATTTCCATTCTTACCCAGAGCCTCTATCCCCAGCCCTAATCCCCAGTTTATGTGTGTGTTCCACCTGTTCTCAGGCCCAGCAGCGGCCTCCTCTTGGCCGGCCGGCGTGCTAATTTCTCCTCCCTTGCTAGACACCAGGTCAGTCTCAACCGCGAGAGCTGCCCCGCGCACTCCCAGTCCGGCTCTTGGCGCCGCCTGCGCAGGACAGTGCAGATTCCATGGCTCCAGGACTGGGTCTCTCTCCTACTTCCTGGAAACAGGAGATGCCGTGCTCTACGAGGCACCTCAACAACTTCGGGGAGCCCACGTCCGGGCAGACCTCACAGAAGGGCCACATCAGAGGATGGAGGAGAAACCCGGGCGGAACCCGTCTTTCCTCTGCAGTTTTGTCTGTGTCATTTACCAGCACTCGGACTTCCCAGGCTTGTGTCACACTGTTTTTATATTTGTGGCTAAAATAGTTCCTGTGGGCTGGAGCTCTTCGTGCCTACTAGAGGGACGGAGTTACCCTCACCAGAAAGATGGGGCAAGCATTCCACAGAGCAGGCCGGGTCCACACACACCCTTGAAGGACACTAGGCCCTAAAGCAGGTTCCAGCGTGGTTTCATCCCGGAGCAGAGGGTGTGCTCCACAAAGGTCGTTCTGTTGGGAACACGGGGTGCGCGTGAGGTGAGAGGCCCAAGGGGAAGGACTGAGCTACGGCTCACATCCTGGGCAGGAGGGAGACCTCAGGATACCTCTGTGTTGGGCCCACACAACTGGGCCTAGGGTGCCAGGAGCTTCCTGTTACAAACAGGAGCAGAACCCCGCTGCCTATGGCTGTGAAATGCTAGGTTGAACAGCATGCACAGGCTTCGCCCCTGTTTGTGACAAGGAGAGAGAAGCACCCAAAACTCGGGCAGCACTGCAGAGCTGCGCTGTGGCCCCAGACCCAGATTCTGCAGCGGGGTCCACAGGCCGGGTGCAAAGCACTCTGCGGTTGTAAAGGGCCCCGGCTTTGAAGTGAGACCCAGAGCGAGCAGAGCAAGGAGCGGCCCTCCTGCCACGGCAGTGGGCACCTGAGGGCCACCAGCAGGCAGCGCGGAGCTGCAGAGACACTTGCGATGCCTTCCCACCCGCTCTCCAGGTCCCTGCAGACAGTGGAGCTGCGCACGGCACAGCAGCGGTGGCACTCGCTCACATTGGGGAAAAGCCTCCCAGGGCAGGGCTGTCACTGGCCTGCTGAGTGGTGCCTTGAGGCTCTTCCTGGGAGCTGAGTGCCTAATCTCCCTTCAGACTCTTTCCACCTAACCCGCCGTGGCTGCCTGCCCTAGACACTGACAGCTGCAGTGCAGGACTCTGCCCTGGGCAGGATGCTGGCCCCGGTTCTGGGTGTTGCGCCAGGGCAGGTCCTGCTGCCCCCAGGCTGGCAGGGTCATCATGATAAGAAGCTCAGCGAAGCATCACACTCCTCTCAGAGAGAAAGTAGCAAATAAAAGTCTTCTATTATACAGTTCAGAAAAATGGCTGTAACTGTATACTGCCTCCCTGGGAGGTCATGGAAGCGAGGGCTGTGTGCCTCCTTGCATCTGCCCACCTAATTTTCCAGCTGTCAGGGGTAATAGAGGTGAGGCTTTGGACAGTGCAGGACGACCGAGGCCCAGCATGACTCGGATGCCCGACATCATCGGATGTATCCCAGGCTTCTCTTGAACTCACTATGACTCTGAGTGATCCCCATGACTCAGCTGCCCGGTGCGTGCTGGGGTTACCGTCCTGTGCTACCAGGCCCAGCACTGCTTGGATTTCAGTGGAGAGTTTTGTTTTTTGAGACAGGGTCTTACTATGCAGCGTAAGGCCAGGGTCTTACGCTGGCCTTGGACATGCTTACTGTCCCCCACTGGCCTCAATGTGATGGCGATTCTCCTGCCTCAGCCTCCTGGGGCTGGGGCTACAGCTTGCATTCACAGCTGGCGCTGTCTGGATTTGGGAAGCAACAGTCCTCACGCTCCCTCTGTGGAGAGGCGCCCGGCCATGTGCTTCGGCTCCTCAGGTGCCAGGCAGGAGTTCCGGTTCCAGTTGCTTCTTCTGTCTCTTAGAAATGGCTGGTAGCTGCGACGCAAGCTGGTCACTACCCCACATGTGGCAAGGGCCAACCAGAGGCAGCCAAGCACCTCTGTAGCCCCTTTTGCAACCTGATAAACACCTCCCTCCCGGCCTTTGAGACCTAAGTTTTGTTGTTTTCTTGAGAGAGTCTCTCGCTATGCAGTACAGGCTGGCCTTATGTTTACTTTGTAGTCCAGGCTGGTGTTGCACTCACAATAATCCCCCTGCCTCAGCCTCTTGAGTGCTGGGATTACAAGTGTGTGCCGCTGCCACCACACCCAGCCTTGAGGCCTGACATCTTGAAGGACAGTGGATTCCTTACCAGTGCCCGTTCAATGGTATCTGCCTCCAACTGCAGCAGCTTGAATGCCTGGCGGGCAACATGGGACCCAGATGCTGGTCCCCAGCCCACGAGAATGACCTCCCTGCGTGGGCCCTGGCTAGTGGGATACATGTGCTGCTTAAGCATCCGGGGCGTCCTGAGAGACCGGACACAGGCAGAGCAGCTGCAGCTCCAGGCTAAGCCAGCTAGGGAGCGGCTTGCTGACACACCAGTGCGTGGCTTGCTTCTGGGACCAATGGCACCAGGTTGTGGAGGACCACTGCACGGCTCCCCTCGAAACGTGACCATCTGTTCCATTCTGGCTAAAGCTCGCCATACTTCCGTGAGGAAAATGCCCCACCTTCTCGACGCTTTAAGCGATGCAAATGCAAATGCACAGCAGCCTCTGGAGCAACGCGACAGGTCATGCCATCGCTCTGGGCCGTTCAGCATAGGCAAGGTTGAGAGATGCTGCACTATTGCTGGGACTGAGCCTCAGGAAAGAGGCTGTGATGTCCCAGGCAGGAAGGCCAGACCTCAGAGCTGAGGCACCGACCAAAAACATAGGATTCTTCCTCACAGTGTGGTGGATTCCTCCGGACTTAGAGGCTGCCCGCTCTGGCTACTCTTTCTGCAGACCTCTCTCTGCACATAGCAGAGGTGCCATTGTGTCTGCTACCCAGCCCAGGCTCACAGCACTCACTACTTCCGGCACTTCTGCTGTTCTCATAGTCACTCAACCCAAGCTGTTCCCCTCTTCATAAGATAATAACAGCTGTTTCATGGCCTTTGTTCTGGGTAGCCATTGTTTCAGCTGGACTTAGGAACCCCTTGGCCCCCCACAACTGCAGATATGTGTCTCTTCGTTCTCACTGTGGGCTGCACTGGAAGTGGTAGCTTGGAATTTACATGCTAGAATTCCAGTAGCTTTTCCTTGGCGTGACAGACACAAACTCCTTGACATGGAGAGGAGGCCAGAGTGGGCGCTCTATAGAGGCAGGCGACTGTGACATGTGACACCGAAGCCTCTGGGCTTCCTGGGCTTTGGCCTGGTGACCCTGTCAGACACGACCTGGGGCGATGGTGCACGCACGGGTGTCCAAGCAGGCCCCAAGACTCGGGCTCGTGGCCTCATCTTCTGAGGCCCCTACTCAGGCCATGCGGCCACTCCTCCCCCTGCCAACACATTCCCCACTAGCAGCAAGCAGAAGAGAGAGAAGACTCCAGCCTGGGCGATGGGAGGTGGGCCTGCGCGGCGGGCGGACACCCAGCCCGCTGAGGGCGAGGAGCAAGCATCTTGAGCAGCGTTTCCCTGCACAGTCGCCCCTGCGGCTCCCTGGAGGGGAACCGGTGGTGGCCACAGATCTGGTCAAGCTGCCACAGACTGAAAAGAGTAAGACGGTGACAGGGGCTTGGAAAGAGGCCCTGGTGGCCTGAAGAGACAGCCACAAGGCAGGGCAGGCCAGGAGTCGATTGTTGGTCCCAGGGCCGCGCCCTTTCTCATGAGCAGAACTTCAGCTTTAAACAAGATCCTGGCTTGGTTGGAAAGGGCCAGGAGACTCCATGTGGTCAGGGAGATGCTGGAGGGAGTTCCCAGGGGACCGTCCTGTGGGGCTGCTGGAATCAGGCGCTTGTTGGGGGAGAGGGTGGCAGCTGCAGAGAGGTGTCCCGCTGTGTCTGCCCCTGCTTCTGTGAGCCACATGGCTCTCTGAGGCTGTTTGCTGGAAGGTGCGCTCTTATTTAAGGTATACTGTGTCAGAGGCCTGCTTTCACTAACTTTTGTTTTATAACTCTTGGGTGAGTTACCATTCTTTTATAAACTTTAACAGAAAAGTATCTTTAAAAATCAGTTAAGGCGTTGCTAGCCAACAACAGCTCCATCACAACTGCCACCCAGTGAATCCGCTGCTAAAGATGCCACGGGCCAATTTCAGATATGGTGCATTGTGGGTGAAACTTTACAGCTGGTACAATATGATACATCCTTGTATTTTAACTACTTAATTTCTTCTTTCTCGCTGTTGTTTTATATTGGGTGGCAGGATGGAGCTCCAGACAATGCCTGGGAATGAAGGTGCACCACATCACCTGCAGCTTTCCGGCCTGAAGTGGGATGCAGTGGCTGGGTGCCTTCTGGTTTCTCCATGCAATGGCCGGCACGTTGCTACGTAGGGGCACAGGCAGCGCGGTGGGCAGGTGGGAGCAGGCGCTGCTGGGCACGGGCACGCCGGGGGCAGTGTGCCTTTCCTGTTGCTGCTGCTCCTGGCGGCTCGGTGCTGTCTCGCTCCGGTGCGGTGTGCTTCTGCAGGTCATGGGTGGCTTCTGGGACGCGGCTCCTGCGCACCAGCTAGGAGCCATCGGTCCAAAGGAGCGCGCTCTGTTTGTGGGGCAGCAGCAGTACCGTTTATGTAATTGCAAATTTTACTCTTTGATGGTAAGAAAAGTTGAGAAAGGCAAATGTTTTCACCTGCCAGTAGTATTGTCTGGGTCAACCTCCAGCTTGCATAAGTAAGAGGAAAGCAACTTTCCTTGTAAACATGGAAAACTTTTTGAAGAAATGTATTATTGACTCTATAAAACCCATATATGAGGTTCAGGAATGGAAAATAAAAAAGTGACATCTTCCATGTGGGCGGTGCTGGCTGTTCCCACGACTGCTCAGGAGCCGCAGGTAGGCCAGCCGCTGACAGGGACTGGACACGCTCAGCGGGCTAGCCCTGCTTGGGTTGGGTGTGCTGGCACTGGATGCCTCCCGAAGGGCCTGGCA
>PVKA01003463.1:93536-109802 GCA_004027165.1 Ctenomys sociabilis
GTGGGTGCCTGGTGTCCAGCGTGGGTGCCTGGTGTCCAGCGTGGGTGCCTGGTGTCCACTGTGGGTGCCTGGTGTCCACCGTGGGTGCCTGGTGTCCAGCGTGGGTGCCTGGTGTCCAGCCAGGGCCCAGCTGAGACAAGCCCGGGCTTCGGCGGCTTCTGCCTGGCAGTCACAGCCCTGCCAGCCACAGCGGTTTCCACCCGATTCTGTCTGCATCCCATGCTCTCGAGTCCTCTGCGCCCTACCCCACCCACCACCTGTATCCCACATGGAACTGTGGGGCCCTCTTAGACCCAGGCAGTCCTGGCCTGTTTCCTGTGAGGGGAGCTCTTCTCACTTCGAATGTCTGGTGCTGTGCTTTCCAGTAAGTGGCCTGGTGAGGACTGCTGCCTAAGGACTGAAGCCAGGCTTCGGGCAGCCTTCTGGGGAGAGCTGCCCGTGGGGGAAGGATGCCCTTGTCCCTTCAGCTCTCATGGTGTCACTGGAGGTAAACCCAGAGGGCCGCGTCCCCTGCTGGCCTGGGAGCACCAGGCAGGATTCCCTGCTTTGTCCACTCGAGACGCCTGACTCCATGCTGCTGGCCTTCGTCTCAGCAGAAATGCACTGAATCCTCAAACCAAGTTTTACTAAGGGTAGAAGTGTGGCAAAAAGTGTGGCAGTCAGTGCTGAGAACAGGCCCCAGAGGCTAAGCAGCCCTCACGCTCCACCCAGCGGCCTCCACTGCAGCTTCTGACCCAGAACCACACTTTTCTTCTCCCTCCTGAAGTTTCCACAGGGGCCTGTTCCCAGGTGGGGTGGGGAAAGCGCCAGCCCCGGCCAGCCAGGCCTGCCCAAGGGACTGCCCAGCCTCAGGCCTCCTCCAAATATAGACGATGAAGATTTATCTTAAACTATCTTGCTTAAGGAAAAGATATCATTATTCACCTGAGAAGATAGATCTTGCTTGCTTCAGGCATGGCCGGGCCCAGTGTCTCTGTTGGCACCTGTGTCTCTGTTGCTTGACAGGACTCCCTGTTCTCAGCCTGTCTCCATCTGTGACATCATCTGAGACTGTCACTTGACAGGACTTGCTGTTCTCGACTTCTCTCCATTTCTCCATCTCTGTCTCTCTCTGATGCCATGCCTCCCCTTCTTTTAATATTTTATTTATTTGGTACAGGGTCTCAGTGCTCAGTTCAGACTCACAGTGATCCTCCTGTCTCAGCCTCCCCACTGCTGTGGTTACAGGTGTGCGCTACGGTGGCCATGTGCTGAGGTGGCTGGCACAGCTTGTGGTGCTGAGGATCAAACCCAGACTGGCACTGAGACTGCTAAGCAACTCTCTTCCTCTTTTTCTTCTTCCTCCTTTTTTCCTTCTAATGAGCCCATTGCATAGACAGTGCCTCACATTTTAACAAAAAATGGCCACTATATTTGGATTTATGTTAAATCACAGTGGTCTCAATTCACAGAAAAAGCTGTCACTTCTGACCGTCCTGGGAGTTACAAGGGTGCTGTGGCTCGCAGGCTGGGCGACACCGCACTCCAGCGGAAGGGGGCAGGCACCTTGTGTTCCCGGGCCCTCCAGGGAATGCAGAGGCATCTCCTGAAAAGCTGGCCTGAGAGCCCTCATGTCTGTGCCCCACGAAGCGCAGAGAGAGCAGGCCTGAGAGAGGTGCAGTGGTGGTCCCTGAGGCGGGGCCGGGAGGAGTGAAGCTTCCCTCTCATGTGAGGAAAGCCACGGGGAGTGTTCATCAGAGGAGTGATTCGAGGCTCCGTTCTATCCTTCAAAGCTCATCTTGGCTGCTGTGGACAGACTGTGTGCAACAGGTCACAGGAGTTAGAAAACACAAGAGCCCAAGGTTTCCATTTTCCATGAACAGCTGGGCCTCTCCATTCATATTTTGCCTGAGACCCACATAGGTGTCTGCACAAAGACCTCACACAAGGGTTCCTGGCAGTGTAGCTCATAGCAGCCAAAGCACAGAAACAACTCAAACGGCAATGCCTGCACAGCAGGAAACCACTCAGCCGCAGCCGCACGGGCGCGTGCTGTGGTGCTGTAGGCAGACCTCACAGAACACGAAGGAATCTGGGCACAGAAGAGCACATACGGCGAGACGGACTCCATCCGCCAGGCCTGCACAGAGCAGCTCTGCGTGTGGAGACAGAAGACAGCGGGCACGGGGACACAGGAGCTGCACAGGAGCAGAGGGGTCTTGGCGAGCAGTGGACGTGGTCCACGGACTGCAGCTGTGCTCTCAAGTGGCAAATTAAAAAAATTATTTGAGTGCTTTCAAAGCAGTGGAGTTTTACCTCAAGAAACTTGCTTTTGCAGCACGTATGCTTGGTCTTGAACTTAGGGCATGCGTGTTCTAAGCGTGTGGCCATGAGCATCTGCAGGCCGTGGTGTGGCCTTGGCTGTGCCCATCACCGTCACCCCCTTGCTTGGAGACTCCAGGCTGCCCCAGCCTTGCTGCACTTGGGGCTGCCCTGGGATGGGCAGAGCTGGTTTCCTTTCTGGACTGCCACCCCTGGGCACCACACGCGTCCTGGGGCCCCTGTGGTTGGCACCCTGAGGCTGCTGACGTCTCACCGCCCTCGCCAGGCACTCTCCGCTTCCAGCTTTGCCACCTATCTTCAGCACATTCACTTCCTTCTTTCTTCCTCCCTTTTACACCTGCTGTCTGCTCTGTCATCCACCTGTCCTCCCCTACCTTTCTCCTGCGTGTGACCCTCAAGAGCAATCATCCTCTGGATGGGGCGGGAACACAGGACGGGAACACATTGGCCTGAAGACAGAGGGAACACAGGGTTGCCGAGTCACCTAAAAGGTTCAAGAATGTCCTCAGTCCCACCCTCTCTGCTGCCAGCAAGGCCTGGCCTTCCTCTCCCTGTACAAGGGAAGCGTCATGCACGACATCCCCAATTTGCTTATGTGAGCTATAATTGCTGCTTTTCCATTATGCTTCAGAATGAACAAAAACATTTGCTTGCAAACAGGGCTTGATTTATATCAGTGTAAGCACCTTGGGGGGGTTGCAAGGGAGAGAACGTGGCTTATTGCACGATTTCTATAGGAGGAGAAGGATACGAAACGCAAGGCACGGTCAGCGTCCGCTGCTCGGTCTACTGAATAGACCGTTCTTCAATTTTAATGCAATTTTTATGCCTTTCAGCTATAATTTCTTTCTGTGATTAGTATTGCTTTTGGTGCCGGAGTTGAGCCCAGGGACCCATACTTGCTAATTTTACCACTAATCTCTACCTCCAGCCCTTCTTTCTTTCATGCTCTTTTTTTTTTTTTTTTGGCGGAACAGGGGATTGAACTCAGGCCTTTGTGCTTGCCAGGGAAGCGCTTACTCTACTGAGACATCTCCCCTGCCCTAAAGAATTAACTGCTTCTTTTTTTGTTGTCTTTCTTAAACTGGGGGTTGGACTCAGGCCCTTGCCAAGCCCTTACTCTACTGAGCTATTTCCCAGCTCTTTATTTTGTCTTAAAGACAAAAGGACGATTAGAGATTTAGCGAAGCAAAACTAAACATCCCCTTAGTAGAAAGGATAAATTCTCAATTCCTTTTGGTCTTCCTTTCACATGAAATACACACTGCTGGAAATGACTAACAGAGTAATAGTTCTTTGTAAGGGATCATTTCTTGGTCACAAAATGTGAGAATGCGGCTCCGGTTCCTTTAAAATTCAGTGGAAACCAAGCAGGGCAGCTCCCAGCTGAGGTCTGCGACTCCAGGCCAGGGTGCTGCTGCAGACCTGGGCTGTGCTCAGGAGGCTGCAGGCGGGCAGACAATGGCCGGGGGGCGGGGCGCGGCTGGTGGGGGCCTCGGCTCTGCCAGCAGCCAGCCAGGGAGGCCTAGCGAGCGGCGAGTCGTCTCTGGGAGACACTGGTCTGCGTGAGGTTCCTGGGCAGCTTCACAGTATTTCTAAGCTCTGCACATACTTGTGAAGCCGCAGTATTGAAGACTGAGAACCAAGGAGCCCCAGCTCCATCTAAATGTAGGGGGGTTCTTAAACATAATCCTGGGAACAATACCTCAGCCACAGGGTTTGTTTTGTGTTTTGATTTGCAGTGACTATTTTTTAAATAGTCTGGCGTGGAGGAGGGTGTGCGCTGGTTTAGTTTAGGCCCCTGCTTCCTGTGTAAGCCCTTGGGATGGATGTTCAGCATAGATAGGGAGCCCCAGGGGAAGAGTGAACAAAAGAGAATGTTGTTAGGAAAAGTTAGATGTTAACTTTCCACACATGTTTTGAAAGCACAGTCACTTTGGCAAGGCAAAAGGGGCTTTGCAACACAGGTGGCTCTGGGCCATCCAAATGGGCCTGGTCTGTGGAGATCCTTTCCAGAGTGAGCAGGCGCCAGCCAACAGCTATCCCTTCAGCCACAGGCTGGCGCTGGCAGGTATGGCTGAGGAAGCACACTGTTTATGGGGTTGGTCTTGCTGTTGAATGGCACCCTATAATTTTTTTTTTTTTTTTTGTCTTTTTGAGACAGGGTCTCACTATGCAGTTCAGGCTGGCCTTAAGCTCACTTTGTAACTCAGGCTGGTCTCGAACTCACAATAATCCTCCTGCCTCAGCCTCCCGAGTGCTGGGATTACAGGCCTGCGCCACCACGCCCGGCTATGGCACCCTATAATTAACTGGTAGACACTGCACGGGGACCAGGCAGCTGGGGAAGAAATGGCATATCCACACAGTGGGGAGCGCCTTACCTCAGGAAGAGAAGGCCCGAATCGACGGTGGATGCACCTGCCGCCATTAGCTGACCAGAGTGTGAGGCTGTGGGGACCCCTAGGAAGGCACCCCTTCCTGCCCCTCGGCCAAATGATACAAGGGGCACGGAGTTTTCCTGTGAACTGCCAGCAGCTCTTGGCCCCTCAGGGTGAGCTCTCTACCGAAGAAGGCAGCCAGTGGGCTGCAGGAGCTGAGCTGTTCCCCCAGACCCATGCAGGAGAACTGCGGGCATCTGGCATGAGGAAAGCAGTGTGCTCTTCAGTAACGTGGCCCACAGGTCCTCAGAGCCACAGGAGAGGAGCACTCTGGTCTGGAGTCTGCAGAAAAAGCCTGCTGCTCCCTGGCGCCTCCAGGCAGGAGCTCCACCACAGCTCTCCTGCTCCCTCCTTCCAGCCCCAGTCTGCCTGCCTCCTCCCGTGCAGGCCAAATCTCCCTTTTAGTTGTTCTGTCCTGGTCCCCTTGGTGGAACCTGGAGAAAGACTTGGACTTTCAGATCCAGCGGCTGGACATTTCCACTGTGAGCTGTGGACTCGGCATCGAGTATTAAGGGCTTCCTTACTCCAGAGCAAACAGTGAGAGCAACCTGCAACTATTGTAGATGAGTGCTGCGTGTGTGTGTGTGTATGTATGTGTGGTGTACGTGTGCTGTGTGTGTGCACGTGTGCTACGCATGTGTGTGTGTGTGGTGTACGTGTGCTGTGTGTGTGCACGTGTGTGCTATGCATGTGTGTGTGTGTATGTGTGGTGTACGTGTGCTGTGTGTGTACACGTGTGCTATGCATGTGTGTGTGTGTATGTGTGGTGTACGTGTGCTGTGTGTGTGCACGTGTGTGCTATGCATGTGTGTGTGCGTGTGCATACGTGGTGGGCCAGGAGGACTCTGGTCTCAAGTTTTTGGGCAGGACGCTATTTGAAGCTGAAGTGCAAATCGAGAACCTGAGTGGCTTAGGAGGAGAGGTGTGTGTCCCTTTGCCGGCCTGGGGCCGAGTCTCCTGTGTCGTACCCGTCCCAATGCCCACATTAAATCTTCACAGCACTGGAACCTGCCGTGGCAGGCCTGAGCCTCACTCACAGAGCGTGTGCGTGGCTGTGAAGCACGTGGCCTCATTCAGACATCACCCAAGGTGCTCGGCTCGGGTCAGCAGCTATTTTGCCTTTCAATATCTAATATCTTGCAACCTGAATTTGAGACCAGCCTGGGCTACAAAGTGAGCTCAAGGCCAGCCTGAGCTATGTAGTGAGATCTTGTGTCAAAAATAAAATAAATAAACAAACAAACAAATAAGGGCTGAGGATATAGCTCAGTGGCATAAGCACCTGCCTAGCAAGTGCACAGTCCTGAGTATGATTCCTGAAAAAAGAATAATTAAAGTAAAATAGACCTGATTTCAGAGAGATTTATACTGGATTAAATATTCTAATCCCTCATCTGACATATGTTAAAACTATCCCCGAACACACCAGTGATACTGGTGGGCATGTCAAGGGAGGTGCACAGCATGATTAAAAGACAGCTGCGGAGATCCACAGGTGCAGGAATACAGCAGCTTGAGACGATGTGGCTTCTGTAGGGTGTCCCTCAACGCACAGCCTGTTCACGAGGAGGCGTGGGCTCCCCTCGCCCTCCCGGACTTGTCCCCCTCCTGCTCTTCTAGTCCTTTTGCTTGTGACCCCAGGATGAGCCAGCGAACCCCAAGAAAACCCACAGCACAGCCCTGGTTAGAAATAAACATGGCTCTGTGTTCTGTGACTGTCCACATCTTTTAATTTCAACACTGACTGCATTCAGCATTTAAGGTCAAACACTGTGCTTCTCTGTGCTGAGCTGCTGCTGGGAATCTGGCAGCAGGGAGAGCTCTTTAGCACTGGCCACAAGGCCCTGTGTGTCCTCAGCCCGGAATTCATTTCTTGAAGCAAATATCACTGGCACAATGGTTCTGTTGTGGTGAGAGCAAGTCTGCTCCAGCGGGTGGCCCGCGGTGGACACCTCCTTGCCAGGACTGCGCAGAGGCCCTCTGGGTTTTGTCAGGCATTTCTGGTTTGTCTCTGTTGGCTCTGCTGGGCCCTAAGTTCTTACAGAAACCCAGCTGTTTAGAAAAATCATTTATACCAGTCTTTCCACCCAGCTCTGGGTATGGATGTGAGCTCCAAAATCCCCACTAGTGCTGACACATAGGCTAAGATGCTGGTAGAATTTGCTCATTGGTGGGGAATTTTGAAGAATTACTTCCTAGCATTTTACTTTCCATATATTCTAATATTTTTACAAAGAAATTATATTACTTTTTTATTTTAAAGAGAAAAAAACCAAAATTTTTCAAAACGAGATATCAGGAGGTTCTACATTATGTACTTTCATCTTCCTATTAGTTCCTCAGAGTACAAGGCATAGACATTTAACTGTTCAAACAATATTCTCCCCAAGGGCTGCTTTCGCCTTCATTCATTTCTCCATTCCTTTATCCCAGTTTCTCTTTCCTGTTAACATTTCTTCCCATTTTGCTGTGTCTAATCTACCCTTTGGATCCTGTTTACACTTTCAGCTTCTCACACCAGGGAGACCACACAATGTTCACTCTTGCAAATCTGGTTTATTTCACTTATAAGTATGGTCTCAAGTTGCATCCATTTACCTATAAAAGACTCTGGTTTATCTTTATTTATTTTTACATTCATTTATTTATATCGTTATTTAGTACTCCGTTGTTTACGAAGGTCACGTTACTTTTTATTCATTCCTCGGTTGATGGGCATTTGAGTTGCTTCCAAGATTTAATGATGACAGGAGAAGGAATGTAGCTCAGCACCATGAGTTCCTGCCTGGCAAGCACGAGGTCCTGCATTCGATTCCTGGACCTGCCCTCTGCCCAAAAAAGATGTAGCAATGACAAAATTTTGCTGCTGTAAACATGGCTGTACTTATATCACTGTGGCATGATATTTTCAGGTCTTTTGGAAAAAACAGCTAGGAGGGGAATAGCTGGCTTGAATGGGACCTTGAATCCCAGTTTCTTGAGTGATCTCAACACTGTTTCCATGGTGGTGAGGCCAGTCTACTCTCTCATCGGCCGTGGAGAAGGTTCCTTTACCCCACAGTGCCTCCAGCACTCATTATTGGCTGACTTCTTGATGACAGCGGTTCTCCCTGGGTGAGATGGAATCTCAGTGCTGTTTTAATTTGCATCTCTCAAATAACCATTGATGTTGAACGTGTTTTCACATGTTATTTTCTGTTTGTATTTCTTCATCTGAGAATTGGCTGTTCATCTCTAATGCCCATGTTTGGGTTGGGTCTTTACATTTGGAAGGACTGATTGCTTCTGAGTTCTTTATATGTTCTCGATAGTAGTCCTTGGTCTGCGGAGCAGTGGCAAACATTCTTCCCACACTGTGGCTTGTCCTTTCACTCTGCTGATGGTTTCTCTTGCTGTGTAAAAGTTTTTTTTTAATAAGATGAGATCCCAGTTGTTGAATCTTTGTGATAGTTCTTGTGCGATCAGGGTTTTATTGATCAGGTCTTTGTCTATACCAATGTCTTCAAGAGTTTTACCGATTCTGCCTTCAGCAGATTTAATGTTTCTGATTTAATATTTAGATTTTTGATCCATCTCAAATTTAGTTTAGTGCATGGTGAAAGATAAAGGTCCAATTTTAATCTTCAGCATGTGCACAGCCAGTTTTTCCAGTATGGTTCATTAAAGAGCCTGGCTTTTTTTTTTTTTTTTCCAGCAAATGTGCTTGGCCCCTTGTCAAAGACAACACCAGTGTGTCTGGAGCTGTTTCTGCAGCTCCTCGTCTGTTCCGTTGATCTTTGGGTCTGCTTCTTACCAGTGCCGTCCTGTTTTTATCACAGAAGCTTTGCAGTATAATTTCAAGTCAGGGCATTGTGATGCCCCCTGCCTGCCTTGCCTTTGCTCCCCCAAATTGCCTTTGCTTTTCCAGGTCTCTTCTATTTCAAAACAAATTTTAGCATTAGAATTTACATCATTTTTAAAGTAGAAAAAATGTATATAAAAATGTGACAAGCAAAGTTTTAAAAAATATTTTAAGGTATTGTGATCTTTATTTTTTTTATACAAAATTGAAATATTTTAATACTTCCAGATGTAGCATATAGGAAATAACAAGAGCATAATTCAAAAGGCAAGAGAAGCTGCAGTATGCTCCTGGATGACCAATAAAGGGCTCTCAAAGTGATAGTTATGCAGGGCTATATAAGATATATTAGATGGACCCTTATTTAAAAGGTCATTGATGATTTCTATGAAACAGTACCAATCTTATGTCGGGTTATACATGTATATATATGTGTGTGTGTGTGTGTGTGTGTGTATAAAGGACAGGGAAGAGGTAATATAAAGTCAACAGAAAATGGAAATATACTTTTTAAAGTTTCTAATACTAGGAGAAGATATCATACAATGTCTTTTAGATAAATTGTAATTCAAAGATATAGTATAAATCTTAAAACAAAAATTAAGATTAAGCATTATTCAGAAAATTAAATATTAAGTAAAAATTAGAAGTTTCAAAACATCTGAGCCAAGAAAAAGTTTTCATGGTAGTAAAGAAGTACTAAGAATAAAACATAAGATAAAAGTTGGAACGACAAATGAATGACCATCATTCCTGACAGTTTGGGGATAGGATATCGCACAAAGTTCTAGTGTGTTGTGGACATGGATAATGACCATGACACTTACTGGTGGCCAGGTGTCACTTGTGGGACTGAGTTACAGCTATTTCCTTGAAATCCACCCTGTAGTCCGATATGGAATCTTGACACCATAGGGTGCAAGAGAAGTCCATTTGTAGAGTGTGCTGATGGAAATATTTTGCTGCTGTACACAAAAGAGTAACTGAAAGACTACTATTGTATACCTCTTATTCTCCTGTGTTTAATTGTTTGCCCTATTTGGTGGGTTCTTTCCATTCTCATTCATGAGGTTGTGATCATTTTTCTCCCTCTCTAGAACATCATTTAGTAGTCTGTGTAGGCTTGGCTTTGTCATCATGAAATCCTTAAGTTGTTCTTTGTCATGGAAGTATTTTACTTTTTCCATTACACTTGAAAGAGAGTTTTTCAGGGTATATCAGTCTGGGTTGGACTCTGTTTTCTTGCAAGACTTGGAGTACTTTGCTCCATGCTCTTCTTGACTTGATGATTTGTGGAGAGAAATCTGCCATTATTCTGATGGGTTTTCCTTTACATGTGATCTGTTTCTTTTCTTTAGTGGCTTTTAGTATACTGTTTCTCTGCTGAATTTGTGGGATCTTGATTATTATATGTCTGGGAGTGGTTTTAATTGGGTTGATGTTATTTGGAGTTGTATATGCTTTGGTTCCCTGAATGTCAGATTGTTGCCCCATATTTAGGAAGTTTTCTGCTATTACTTTTGCCCATGTTCTTTTTATAACATTTGTATTGACTCCTCATTGATGCCTATTAATCTCACATTGTTCATCTTTGCATTGTCTTGCAGCTGTTGAATTATTTTTTCTGCATCCTAGTTGTTTTTAAGAGATCTTTGCTTACTTTTTCACTAGCTGCAATGGTATCTTTAACGTCAGAAAGTCTATTTTTACTTTCACGCAAAAGGATTTGCCAGCTTGTGATTGAGGTTTTAATTTCCTGTATGTCACTTTGAATCTGGTTCATACATTCTTTCCTATATTGCTTATTCAGGGGATCCATCATTTTTATATTCTGTTTTATTTTTTATGTGTATTCTTTAGATGCACCTAGTACTTCTTTGATTATAGTTACATTTTTACTTCAGAAATTATTTCTGATCTGATCTCTTCTATACCTTTCTGTAGTTGTTTCTTTACTTCCAATGCTATTATTTCAGAGATTTCAGGTGTGTGATTTCCAATTTCCTTTATGCTAGTGTCTTCTGCATTTGTACTGGGTGGACACAGGACCTGAGGCTGCTTTTTGTTCCTTCACTTCGTCATTTTGTATACCACTGACTTTTGACCTTTGGTGTAGAGTTTAGATAGAGTTACTACCTTAGCACCAGGTCCGGATCTACGAAGTTCAGACTCCCCCAGGTGGGTGTGGCTTGGGTCTGGCTGCTGGGCTCCACTTCTTCCTGCTGCAGCCTTGCAGGTGAACCTTTTGTGTCACTCTGGCAAGATGTTCTGCTCCTGAATCAGCTGGGTGAGTCTTGCCTCTAGCCTCTTTGCAGGCAGTTCTGCTAAAGAGTTCCATGCTGGGCCTGCACTCTGGGTCGCTTCAGGATCCAGAGGCCTCGGGCAATCTCACTCACATGCCAGGCCTGTGCTCTGGGTTACTTCAGGATCTGGCGGCCCGGGTGGTCTCTTTTTTTCTTTAATGCCAGTGAAACTTGTGACATACTTTCTTTCAGACAATGGAAACATTCAGAAATATTTTTACTTCTTAGAAATACAGAAGCAGCCGCTTGTCCTACAAGAAGAAACAATGTTGACCTCTCCCTTTGAGTCTCTCTCTGCTGTTCAGAAAATGTGATTTCAAAATGTGTAGAAGGGGAGGCCAGGTGTCCAGCAAGCCCAGTGGGCCTAGGGCATTCCTGTTGGCGACCACGTCTCCTGAGTGGACTCAGTCCTCCACGGGCCACTCTACAACGGGCCACCTTCCTGGCCCCTGGAGGCTTGATTCTGACACCCTGCTGCTGGCACTGAGAAGCCAGCTGAGGCTTGAAGTGACTAAGACCTGATAGCAAACAGCGAGGATTCTGATGTCGCCCTTGGCTCCATCTGGCACTGAGACACATCAGGAGTACCCAGAGCTGCATCAGCACCACCATGTAGCTCTCATATAACAGCTGTATAACTCACAGAAGTTCCCTTCTGGTTTCTTCTAAAAATATCTACTTGCTAGGTAGTATCTCTACAGCCCACCTCTACCCTGTGTTCATTTCTTATTCTTCCTGTTATTACTGTGTGCTAGGCCCCTTTAGGTGCCAAGGAAACAAAATAGGCATGGCCTAAGTCTCATACTCCTGAAAGAGACCAGACACCAGACACGTGAATTAAGAGTAATGAGTGTGAATGTTCTGCACAGTGAGCTTGAGGGAAACACAGTGAGCAGAGATGGGGGCTGTGGGGGGAGCTTTCTGTCCAGACATCCCCCCGAAGCCTCCTGCACCCATGGGAGGCTTCTAGAATTTGTGATTGATCTGTGGTCCAGTCCTGGGATTATGGATGTGAGTGCCACAGCCCACTGGGGCAGGCAGTCTGCATGTGATATGAGAGCTGGAGAGAGGCCTGCTCTGCTTGCTTGATTCCTCCTCCCTTGTTAATCTTGCTGCTTTTTTTTTTTTTTTTTTTTTTTTTTTTTTTTTTTTTGTCTTTTTGAGACAGGGTCTCACTATGCAGTTCAGGCTGGCCTTAAGCTCACTTTGTAGCTCAGGCTGGTCTTGAACTCACAACAATCCTCCTGTCTCAGCCTCCTGAGTGCTGGGATTACAGGCCTGCACCACCACTCCCCTCTGCCTTTTTTTTTTTTTTATTTTTTATCACCATGAACTGTTGCTCCCTGCCATGTGACACTTGGCCTTGGAGCCCGCTGAGTATGGACTGAAACCTCCACAAACAGTGAGTTAAATAAGCCCTTTCATTTCTAATTTTGGATGTCAGGTATTTTGTCCCAGCAACAAGAGAAAAGTAACCAAGCCAGAATTTGCTGCCAGAGAAATGGGGTTGCTGTGACTAGAGCTGACCATGGGGTTCAAGAACCTTTGGGAATGGCTCATGGGAAGAGTTTGAGAAAGTTGAGAGATATTTCCTGAAAGAGCAGCATTAGAACCCTTGGGTTATTTTGAGTGGGAGACCAGAATGCTGATAGAAATCGTGCTAAAGACCAGGCGTGTGAGGCTTCTGCTGGGAAGGGCTGCCTCGGCTGCTGGACTCCAGGCAATGTGTGTGGCTCTCCAGAAAGTTGGTCTGCATTTTGCTCGTGTCCAGAGACTGCCTAAGACTGAGATTAAAGGCAGTGGATGAATTAATCTGGCAGAAGAAATTCCAAGGAGTCTAATATTGAGGTGGCAGGATAGTTATTGTTGAGGGCTTCTAGCCCAATTTGTGTCATAAATCAAGAACAGAGAGGCCAGCAGAATAACTTTAGATTCTTAGATTCTTTTTTTTTTTTTTTTTGGTGGAACTAGGGATTGAACTCAGGCCTTTGTGCTTGCCAGGGAAGTGCTTCTTCCTCTGAGCCATCTCCCTGGTCTCAGAATGATTTTAAATTTTATGAGTCTGGCCAGAAAGGAAGCTCCAGAAGAGCACTGGACTGCAGAGATCAAGCTGAGGAGATACTGATTGCTGTAAAGGAGCAGGAGAATGTGAAAGATGACCTGAAGGCTTCAGCGGAAGCGGCAAGTCCCCACCTTTTGCACCCTCAAAACTGCAAAGCTGGAAGACTTTGCTAGGAGGAGAAAACCAAAGAGCACTGTGTTCCAGAATGGTGGTGGCTGCCACACCGAGTTTCAGAGTGGCTACGGTACAGGAAATTTGTTCTTCAGTACTGGATTCAGACTGCCCAGCAATCCAGGCACTCAGGACTCCTACAGCCAAGAGCGAGGAAAGCCTGGCTACTGCTGCAGGCAGTGGACCTCGGCATTGTCTATGTGACACTGGGTGTAGGCACAGCCAGAATGCAAGAGCTCTAGTTGAGAGGGCTTCCATCCAGATTTCAGAAGGCCTGGGAGGCCTGGCCGTGTGTCCCTGGGAGGGCAGTGTGTGAAGCTGTGAGAGAGAAGCCTGAAGTGCAGAAGAGACCCCAGAAGTTTGGAAAAGATGTGGAATCATCTAAGGAAAGCTGAAAGTAGCGAGCAGAGCAGGCTGATGAGAGAAGCCACGGGAGCTACAGCCACCAAAAGTGCCACAGGGGCAGAACCACACAAGGCCTTTGGAGCTCACAGCTTGCCATAGATGACTGCAACTGTCCCAGATGGAACTACAGGATTTAATGTTTGCCCTGTTGAATTTTGGACTTGCTTTGGTGCCAGTGCTTGGTATCCTACTGTGTGTACCTTTTGGAATGGTAATGTTTATCTTGCATCATTGAATGTTGGAAGTGTTTAACTTTTTGTTTGTATAGCGGCTCACAGTTAAGAGTTTGCCTTAGATTTCAGAGGTGAGTGAGGACATGGACTTTTCAGCAAGGCTGAAACTATTAGGATTTTAGCAACTCTTAGGGATAGACAAATCTGTCTCTTGTGTAAAGGGATGTGCTTTAGTCTTTGAGGGGTCAGGGTTGGGATGTTAGAGTTTGTGTCTGGATGTCCCCCCACTGCCTTGTGCAATCATGATGGCTTCTAGTTTATGATTGGCTCATGGTCCAATGACAGGATCATGGTGTGAGGGCTATACCTGCCCTGGGAGGCTGGCAGCCTACATACACTTTCCAAAGGCGACAACTTGCTAAGTCTTGAAAGAGTAGACACTTATCACATCAGACAAAAGCATTTCAAGTTAAAGGAAGAGCAAACACCCTTCAGTTCAAGGGTGGCTTGGGTGATTCAAGGCACAGAAAGTAGTTAGGTCTAACCACTGCTCCAGGGACTAAAGAGACAGGCACAGAGAGACTTGGTAGGCACAGAGGAGGGAATCTTGGAGCCAGAGGCATGGGGAGGGCTACCCAGGAAGGCCCACTGACAGCCAGCAGCCAAGTTGGGTGACCCCATCAAGCTCCCAGGTCAGCTGAGCTGTGACCAGAGTGTGCTGGGAATTACACTTCCATTGGACATCTGGTCACCCATGGGTGAAAATGACCCATGGATCGGAAAAGCAGGCCACCTGAAAGCTGCAACAACTCTGGCATTTGTGAATGCCTGCTGTGTGGTACGCTTCCCCAGACTCTGTGAGACTTGTACCTCAACTGATAAGCAAAAGAGCCTTTGTTGGCAGGAGCCTCTATCTCCTTTGGCTTGCTAGATTTTCAAAGAAAGACAATGCACATGAATTCATCAAATGGTTTACTTGGTGAGTTGTCCCTTGCAAGTGTCAAGGTGTGACATCAGTTTACGTAGCTGAGCCTTGGCTGCACACGTTCCTGGAGTACAGAGAAGGAGGAGGGCAGTGAGCAGGCACATTCAACTGCTGTGATCAAAGCAAACTTGGGGGTCCAGGAAGCCCAGAGGGATTTGAAGATCTGGACAGGTGTGTGGCGGGATTTCTCTTGCACTCCAGCCCCTCGGTTTCTGGAATGGCTCACAGAAAAGGGCCTTTGGTTTGTAGCATCGGCCGAGGCCATGTTTCCCATCCAGTGCTTGGCCAGTAGTCATGTGAAGTCTTAGCTTTACTTGGAAGGACTCTGGGTGACTTCTGTCGCTCCAGAATCACCCAGCAGGTTAGATGGAGGGCCTTGGGGTGGACTACCGCTCCACTTCTCACTCAATCCAACTGGAGTTGATTCATGAGGAATGCTGTATAACTGTGCTGCTTTAGAATTTTCTTCCTGTGGAGATTGGGAAGTGTCTTTCAGTGCCATTCTGTGGAAGTTGTTGTGCGTTTATCAACTAGACCCAGAGAAGGTTAACAGTAGGGAAGTGACATATAAGCGGAAGTCTACAGAATTGAAGACAGGAAGTGTAACTGAAGGATGTCAAAACAATTCAAGTAAGAAATGGGTGGAGTCTAAATAGAAGCAGAGATGGAGAGCAAAGAAGAATGTTGTGCGTATTGCTGAGATGTATTGAGAAGACCTGGTAGTGGACGATGGTGCTGAGAGCACAGAAGAATCGCCTGGCCACGAAGGTCTTTGGCTTGGAGCAAAGAATGAACTTCAGTATCAGCAATCCAGATATGAAATGCAGAAGAAGAGACTCTGAAAGCTCACTTTTGGGTCTGAAGGTGACTCAACGGAGAAAATGCAGCCACGATCGGCAGATGCCTGATCACATGCCTGGAAACAGCAGGAGGAAACCAGAGGAATCGGAGGAGGTGATCCGTGCTGCGTGTCTCCGGCAGGTGGCCGCCGCTCGTGCTGGGCAGACACACCGAGGTAAAGGCGCTCCGAGGGTCAGTGCTCTGCTCCGCGGGGGCTGGCTCTCCCTACTGTTTCAGGAGCAGTCCTCGCATCCTTCCTTGTGTCCAGAAGGGATGGCGAGGGCTCAGCACTGTGGATGGTGACGGTGACGGGGCTGCTGGCTCCGCCCTCGAGGCCCAGCCAGTTCTCCACCTGCGCTGCACTAGGGCCCTGCCGTCCTCCCATCTGGCTTCCTTGCCTCCTCCCCCCAGCCTCCTTCTTGGCCCCACCACGTGGGTAAGGCACTGGAGCTAAGTTCTTCTAGTCCATGAACTTCTCTTCCTTTCTTGTTTAAAGCAGATGAGGAATCTGAGGCTCAGGGATGCTGAGCAGGTTGCTGAGGGTCCCAGAGCCGGGGCCTGGGTGTCTAGCGGCTCGCAGCTAAGAGTTTGCCTTAGGTTTCAGAGGCGAGTGAGGACTTGCTGAGGGTCCCAGAGCCGGGGCCTGGGTGTCTAGCGGCTCGCAGCTAAGAGTTTGCCTTAGGTTTCAGAGGCGAGTGAGGACTTGCTGAGGGTCCCAGAGCC